>VZTF01002191.1:2876980-2958468 GCA_013397755.1 Cnemophilus loriae
TTTTTTTAATATGCTTTCTAAACAAGAAAACAAGTTGTTGTAGCTGTTTGAAGGCACAACTGAGCATGTAAGGACAGATGACATCCACACAACTGCTGGATTCAGGGAGTATTATTTAGCACATTGACAGGCTAGTCAAGTAGAGGCATCTTATACCACTCCCAACATCATTCCAAGGGAGCTGAAGTAGAAAGCCAGCTTGTGCTTTCAGCCTTAGGTAACAGCCATCCAAGACATTTAACTGCCAATCACGGGTTTATTTGTCTGATCCTACGAAAATATGAGCCCAACTCATTCCAGATGGGTGCATACCCGGGTGCCCAAATTTACATATGCAAGCACACAAACATGCTCCTGCACAGACCCATGCTGCCCACCCAGCAAGGAGCAGAGCAGACCCTTAAACTCTCTTTCCCACTTCTGTCCCACCCTACACGCTCTTAAAAACTGCAACCTAATTTTAATTGACGCATATTGTTCTGCAGAATAGTTTGTGGAAATGACAACTGCTAGACAAAAACATTTCTACTGCACTACTTTTCAACAAGTTTGCATTTGTACTCATCTCCTCTGTCCAGATGAAATGACACCACAAGTCAGATACACCTGTTTGACAAGAAGTGAGGTCATCTGGGACATGAATTTGTCCTCTTACATAAGAAAAGGCCTAGTCACAGATTAAATAATAAAAAAATAAAAATAATAATACACATCCACAAAAGAGTATGAAAGCAGAATTGTGCAAGAGTGGTGGTTACCTGTCTTCCATAGAAAATACAATATAGTTAATGTTTTTTAAAAAAGTAAAAAAAAAAAAATTAAAAAAAAATTAAAAATTTAAAAGTCAAGAAAAAAATAAAAGCTTGAACAGCAAAGGGAGACAGACAGATGAAGGAAAGAAAACATCCTAGTCACTATGACACCAGCCTCAACATCTGCAGTTGGTGAGGAACAGAATTTATTAAAGCAAAGTGAATCCTCAGGGTGAAAACAAGTTCGAAACATACTTCAACCTAAAGAAAACAGGATGCTTCTCAAGCAAGGAAAGCAGTTTATACTTCAGAGAACAAAAACAACTGTATTCATTTGTCTTAGTTGCCAAGTGCCGTAAATTGAGCCCCTCCAACTTTAATTAGCAGTTAAAAATATTCACATTTAAAATAGTTTTATCTCTACTTAATTAATTATTTGTCACCTATAGCCCTTTGTTTTCTCCCTTATGAACCTGAAACAAGCACTAATATGTTTCTCTTTGCTTACTAGAGTGTAACGAGAAATAGATGCTCAGAAGGTAGGTGTTTCCCCATCCTCTCAGCCTTATCATTCAGACTCACTGAAAAGAATTCTCTGCTATGGCTGAGCTCTTGGCCCAAAGACTTTAGAAGTTGTATTGTCACATCTTAATAAAATACATGTATTATAGCTAGTGAGTTAACAAAAAAAATTCATGGTAATACTTCTAACAGGCACACGCTACGTACATTTGAGAACTGGCTGATGACAGATTTGGACCAAGACAGAGTCAAATATTGGCTGGGGAGAAGAATCTCTCCAGCACCACCACTCTGTAGCCACTCTGTACATGACTAGAACATTCAGGCGGGATGCCGCTTCTCCAGCGTGTCCAAGAAGCACCTCCACCACCTTTTTTCCATATGACCATCTCTGCAATGCTCTCTTTCCCACATAAACTCCACTGGGGCTATTCCTCACCAGCAAGGTGCCAGATTGCTGCAACACACCTGCACAGAGACAGCGGCCCCAAGAGCAGATGGCTTCTGCTTAGAGAGTGGGTGGCTTGTGCGAAACGCCAGCGGCGTTGATGATCAAGCTCTGCTGGCCGCCAGAGAATTTCCAAACAAAGTGTCCCGCTATTGGTCTACCTTGCCTGGTGCTGAACATCTCCAGCACTATTTTTCTCTATTTTCTTTTCTTCTTCTTCATGCTCTTACCACCCCTCCTGCCCTTCCCTGCAATCAGTCAGTAGTCCCAACCCGGAAACCCCTTCCTGTGAACTGCATGGAGCTGCTGGTGGGATGTGTTCCCATCCAGAGTGCCAACTTTGTGATTCTCTGGATGCTTTGGCTACTAAACTCTCCATTTGTGAGTACTCAAAGCATGCTGCAAGGCCAGTCTCACTTTCTGTCCTGAAGACTGGGAATGTTTCAAGCTCATTTTGTTGCCACTGAATATCTGCCATAGAGAGATGAGTAGTGCTTCCTATTCCACTGTTCTCTGTACTATGTATTAATTATAGGAAGGGCATCCAGAACATAGCTTAGGCCTCCTTAATGGCTTTTAGAAATCTAAACACATGAAAACAAACATTGGATTTTGTTCTGTACATAATCTTTACCAGCTGTGACTGAGCTTTATATAAACCAGGCTATTTGATCGACTTCCTTAATGAGAATTGCCTTGTAGTGTAAATCATCTGAGGAGGTAGGACAAAAAGCAAATTTTACTTACCCCTGTGCTGTAGTGTCATCACTCAGAAAAGGAATCAACACAGCAATTAATTATTTTTACACACACACTCTCATCTGAAGGATCAGCATGATCTAGTACCAGACAGGTAACTGTACAAGTCTGGTAATTCACAGATGTGCAGCATATTTATGGAAACAATCCAAAGACATTTGGCTTGTGGGAGGTGGGAGAGGGAAGACCACCAAAACACTTTGGTCTTCTTTCTGAAGATTTGCTATGTGCCCACCAGACCACATGTTAAAGCATCATTTCTTTAATAAAAACAGAGTCTTAACCCTGGAAAATTACAAGATTTGATACGGAAAGCATCAGCTACAAAAGTTGCAGCTGTGGACACCAAAAGCAAACTATAAATCAAAAGCAAAACACTCGCTATGCCAAGAAACAAGCTATCTGTGAGAGATGCCCAAAGACTGAAAGGCAGCTGCTTTCTCATTAATATCAAAGCAATATTTACCACATCCTGATCCAACTCTAAAACCAAACACGAGGTGCCACACTCCGGACACGCACCAGAGTTTCGTTCTCCAAACACGAAGAATATCACCCATATCACTTCACTGACAAGGTCAGGAACATGTTCTCTTGACCTAGTGGGTGGCAAGAGGTGTGGGGGCCATGGACAATCTACACTGACTGGAGCAGTATCTGCTCCTTGAGCAAGGAAGAACGTGGCTCTACCTTCAGCCACTTCAGGGTGGGTATCGTCGGTGTCACATAACAGAGACTGAGCAAGCCTCCAGAGGGGTTGCATCTGCAAGCGACGGCAGCTTGATGGAAGCACAGCGAGAGAAATACACGGTTATACCAGACAAAACCACCAGCAAATGAGGGGGCAGTCCTGACTTCGAATGAAGAGTGATGGAGCTTCATTTCCTTAGCTGCGTCTAGAGGGAGGAGGAAAAAAAAAAAAAAGAAAACAAACCCCAAATCCCTCCATATACCTTCCAGTCCTAAAAAGTCAGGTGAAAAAGAAGCAAAACCAGTTTCTAGAAAATTCAGATATGTCTTTTCATGATTACTAAATGTGGAATGGTGGAAACCTTGGAAGATTACTTGCCTCTCTCACCTACTGTTCTACTAGTGGAAGAGGGCAAGGAGGGTTGGAACTAGATCTTCTTTAAGGTCCCTTTCAAACCAAACCATTCTATGATTCTATTTGACAATGAAACAGGTGTTTTTAAAGTTATATTTTACTTAAACTTATTTAAAACAGAGATCTAGAATCCCCAAATTAAAAGAAATCACTTTACCTAGCAGTAGCATCATAGGACTCCTTCTTCTATTACTAATGCCAGCTACAACATGGAGGGCAAAAATGGCCAAGCCATGAAAAACAGCTTATTTTTCCAGCCTACCAACGGCTTTTGTGCCTTTTTCCACAGTGCAGAGGCTTGAACAGACAAGACTCATTCTCAAAGTCCTTCTCAGCCACGCTACGGATGAAAAAAGATTTTCCAGCAGGTTATTTAATCCATGGCCCATGTATAATTACTCATGCACAGGAAGAGAAACTTGTAGTTTCAGGCTTCTGAAAGCAGATTAATGAAAGTGCCTTTGTTTGTGGGGAAGGCGGGAGCAGGGTAACTTGCTTAAAACGATACATTTTTGCCATATGTAGGTAGAAAATAAACCCATCCATCAAGGATATATTAAAAATAGATGAAAACCGGCTCCAGACGTAAGATTACTTGGTGAAAATGCCAGAATAATGGACACGGAATTTTTATTCGATCAACTCTGAACAACAGGGGAGATTAGTTTATGCAAACTCCACAGAACAAGGCTTTATTTCAGAAAGTAATCCTTCAATTCAGCCAAGATTTTGTTTGCTCAGAGATACAATGGAACAGAAAAAAAAAAAAAAGAAAATATCTGGCACACAGAAAGACAAGCCTGTATACTGCACTTAGAAACAATTAAAGATGTGCTTTGCACCAGACTAAAGCTTTTAACTATTGGAATAGGCAGAGCCAAATCTCGTATTTTGCACGTACAGTTTAAACTGCCAGACAGGGTTTATGTACCGATTAGAGGAGATTATGTAGAGTGGTATAGCCATTTTTTAAAAATACAATATTATTACAAAGAACCCCCAGAGGTTCATATGAAGATGGTCTCTATTTCATAGACAGTAAAATCACTGAGGCATATCATCACAGCAATGACTTACTACTCCTGAAGGAGCCAAGGGAGTCAAGCTCAGGGCTGTTAATGCAGGGAACAGCCCTCCCCTGCAACTGAACATGCAAAAACCAGTTTACAGCTCATATCAGGTTTTTACTGGACTTTGACCGAGGTCTTAACACGTCTGCATCACTTGTCAGCTTCATCCAGCTTTCCTAAGGAATTAGTACAAATTAAAAACACCTAAAATATTTAATTTAGGAAGTCTCTACTTCTTGTCACTCTAGTAACACTACTGGTGGCTGTAAATCTTCACCAGGCTTTTGGGAAAAGTCACTTTCACAGCCCTACCACGTGCATGGGACAATATTACACACTGGATCATGCCCTTCTGACGTTTAAGTTGGGATATCTCAGGCCTTACTTCAGTGCATGTCCAGCGTTCTGATCGGCATAAGGCTATTTATCTTCACTACAAACACAAATAGTTACATTACTTAACAGCTCTAAAAGTGCTTTTATGGATAATCTTCATTTTGTAAAACACATTTAACATGATTAATAGTCAGCAGCAGCACAAGAGCACTACAATATAAATATAACTGTATTTTAGCAGTACATCCAAAGTGGATAACACAGCATGCTTACAAGAAAACAAACACATTCTTCAGTAATAGCCCTTCTCTACACAGGAAAGAAAGAAAAGGTTTATTTGGGAGGGCTACAACATGCTGACAGGACAAGTTGAGACCTCAGGATCATCCCACAGAAGACTAGTGATAGACTGAAGAAATTTCTCTGGACTACTGACTGAGAAAGCCTCCTTGAGTGAAGCAGCCCTGGGGAAAAAAACATCCCTGAGCTAAGGGACAACAGGCAAAAGTGAAAGATGCAACAAGACAACAACAAAGATAAAACTAAAAAACTGTTTGCCACTTACTACTCTTTTTTTTAGAGCTGGCTGCAAAGAAAAGCAGCCCAAGCCAACCACACTGTCTTGGAAGAGATCTCTTTCCAGCCTAGGTACCAAGTTATAACACAATTTTCAGTAACTCCTTATTTCTTTGGTGCATCCAATGGAGGACTAACAGGAAAATGCACTTTTTGTTTTGCCTTCTCCTCTTCTCCAAATCATTAATATTATTCTAATGCAGGAGACTTTACATCACTTTCAAAGAGAAAAACTCAATTATGTCAATTATTCTCATAACAGAAAAATATCACGCTCAAGTTGCCAAGAAATGAAGTGCACGGTAAAATCATCCTGAAGATAAGCAAATGTTTAAGCCCAGCCCTGCCCCAGAAGGAACAAGGAAGACAACCATGGAGAGCTGCTGTCACCTTCCCTCTCCTGGCTGGCAGGACCACTGTCCAGGTGCCTGCAGCACTTTGCGCCAAGAAAGCACTAGCCAATGATGAATCAGCTCAAGATGCAGAAATAATTTCAAGCCAGATTTTCACTACTCACAATTTTAGAAAAGCAATTCCCAAACCTGAAGGACTTCTCAGTTTGAAACACATCTTTAGGCCCATACTTTTTCTATAATAATGAGTTTAAAGGGAATTAGAGCTCAAGTGACCAAAACACTGGAGCACTTTAGACAGTGGAAAATGAAGAAAAATAGACATCACACGAAATAAAGTGCTGGGCTCTGTGTTGTAGTGGACTACAGGGCAAGGAGGAGAAACGCTGTCAAACTTGAAGGGAAAAGGGCATCAGGCAGGTAATAGCACTATTTATAGAGAAACTCCATTTATGGAGATGCTAGCAAAAAAAGGGAGCAAGTGCCTAAAACAAGCAGTCTTTTAACGGCCTGAAGAAAAGCATGCTCACATCAATGTCAGCCACCAAACAGACTAGCAAGGACTTTGTGTCAGGCCCTACTGAAGACTCCACCGTAGAAGAAACAAGCAAAGGGGCTGCTCTTCCACTTCAGCTGAAGTCTTTTCCCTGGTCACAGCAACACCCAGTTTTATCCAGGCTGCAGATCAAATGTTTGCTAAATAAAGTTAACTGAAAAACTAAAATATGCAAATATACAGCCCAAAAAACTTATAGGACAAATACAGTAATTGGACACATGAACAACAAATTTCCATGCAAATACATGAAGAACAGAAAAAGGTTCAGTTTCAAATTTCCAGAAGTTCTTCATATGTGTTTAAGAAAATGCACAGAAAATAAAATGTAAATATTTCATGTATTGTTAGCAAAGGCAGTTGTGACAGGCATCACAACTGCTTAGCTTCTTATCCCGCGAAATACCTGAAATGTTACCTACCATCAAGTCACTGACCTACGAAAATACCAAAAGAAAGCAAAGGCAGTGTTTCCAACTACAATTCAGAATTTGGATGATGAAATTAGAAACAGGTAATATGCTTTTTAAAGTGAATTATATGGATTCATAGTTATTTCATAAGCCTGTTCAGAATTCTTTAATAGTTTGTGTCCTAGTGCTTCTCTTCCTAGATTCAGAAATAAACTTTTTTTTCCTTTCTATTCTGATTTCCAGCAATTGAATCTGCTTCACACATCAATGTTAGAATTCCTGTGAAAAATTTCCCTGACTGACAAACCTGCTATGGGTAAAATAGTGATGAGACAAATCCAGATTTCCCTCTGAGCAAAAAGGTTTCAGGGCAACATTCCCATTAAACAATGATGAATTAGAGTGAAACGTTGTGTATGAGCACTGGGATGAATATGAAATGAGATCAGCTTTGTTAAAGTCACCACAATAAATATAAGATGAATCAATGAATATCAGACAACTACTGCTGAGGCTTTTAAAGCCGTCCCACTGCAAATGCACTGCAGGCACTAGAGAGATACCCAGACTTGCTATAGCTGCAAACAGACAGTGCCAGTGCTGACTGTAGAGAAGAATGTTCTACCAATCACTTACAACTTGGAAAGGGAAACCAGTGGTGGTCACAAAAATGCTTAGGATAATGAAGGCACAGACACCACTCCATCACAGCAGTCATCCATCCAGGCAGCAGAAATGGCATGGAGCTCGATTTCCCCAAAAAGTGAACTTGAAGACAATTTGCTACTGAACTTACGGCTTGGGCTTGAGCCTATGCACAGGTCAACAACAGAGAGATTGAGCCATGGAGAGCATACTCATCACTAAAAAGAACATAAACCATGACAACTACTTTTTTTGAAGTTCAGCCATGGAGGGAATCACCTTTGCTGCTCTCACCCCAAGAGAGAACCCTGCTCCGTTCTTCAACATTTTGGTATGGTTAAAATGGGTTTCCTTTACCCCCAAACACCCCTCTTGCCACATAAGCAGCTCACCACTTTCAACTCCACAAAAAAAAAGTTTTTTAAGCAGTCACGATCTGCCTAAAACTCCACAGTGGAGCACTGCAGTGCCATACCACAACACATGAGGCATGCACCAATAAGTTCATTCTGCTGAAACTACTGCTGTAAGATGCCAACCAGGCAGAAACAGAGAGCAACAAAATACCTTAGTAATATTTGGCTGCTAGCAGAGAGAGAACAACAACAAAAAAAAAAAAGATAGGGCTGTGGAAAACCAGATGAAAATCAACACTGCGAGCTACTGGCTCGAAAATAAACCAGCTTTCCACCCGCCAGCAGCAGCAGTGTACTTGCAAGTCACTGAGATCTCACTAAGGCTCAAGATTTGTTCCTCGCGGTGCTATGACCCATCATCCCATAGTTCACCGAGGAACCAAGTAGCTGGGTCATGCGATGGGCAGATGCACGTGGGAGAGAAACCCTCCGGCTGCCGGAGCTGCTCTGGCTCCCGGAGTCCCCTCTGTGACCAGTGAAGCACATCAGCTCTCCCGCCCCGAGCTTCTGCAGCCCAGGGAGCAGGGACAGGCTGAAACCTGGGTTTATAACCTCATTTGGATGGATACCTGACACACTGAAAAAGTCAGGTCCTTCTTCGTCTTTAAAAAAAAAAAAAACCACCACCCCTTTAAAACGTTAAATTTACACGCACACCACACAAGCAATGCAGAGAGACAGAACCATGTTCTTTCTCCTTTCAAACTAAATGGCACATAACTTGTTTCCTTAAAGCCATACCCTAATTTGATAGATGTGGAAACTGACTCCCTCTGTCCTGCAAAAAAATGAAAAGGACAGAAAAGAAAAAGAAATTAATACTAATAATCCAGAGGATTAGGGCTCAGAGGTCAGTGCACAACCTTTTAATGAGTGAGGTATTTAAAGACTGATGACACAGTATATTTTTATTCTTCAGTAATTCAGTACAGAAGTTTACATTGATTGCTTAAAAGGCCATTCGATTTTATTTCCCATATTTAATTGTTCTTAGTGCCCAATAAATGGGTGACTGAAGAAAGGAAAGGATTATTTTATTCTTCTTGTATCATTAAAAATACTGTCAGCCTAACTCACTCATTCACACGCCCTCTACATGCCCTTCATGTTTGCACAAAACCATGTGGATTATCTGTTTTTCATTACCACCAAACCTGAAACCCCCACGGTGCTCAGGCTCTCCAACCTGAATTAAACGTCTCACAGGTGCATGAACAAAAAGAAGGTATTTTACCATTCCGAAGCAGAACTTTGTTAAGACGACAAAGAAAAACCATAGGGCTTGCACAATGGAATTTTGTTTTACCTTAGAATTTACATCTTCAATGAAAAAGGGCTGTCTACTAAGCCCTTATCACAGCCTGGATCTCTTTAGAGCCTGCTCGTTGAGCAAGAGCTGCAGGTCCTCAGACCAGGAAAACATGCATTTAAACACATGGCTTAGCTATATGCCTAAAGTTCAGCATGTGCTTAAATTAGCTCATCATCTGCTCATCTTTCTCCTTGTCAACAGAGAACAAATGTGAAAGACACAGGAAGGGTTCTCTCGCCTATCCAGTATTTGTTGTATCTCACAACACAGTTAAATTATGCCCCTCAGTGAACATCGTGTCAACTTCCTAGGTACAAAGTTATTTTTGTGCTTTCCATGAATTATGGAGGTATCTGGACGACACATACAATTCCTAGGTTGCTATTTATGCAACACACAGACATTGTAGGTACTTGTTGAACCCACCTACATACTTGCACAATTTCAAAACCACCAGAATCTGGGAAAAAAAAAAAAAAAACAAACCCTGTCATTTTTCAGTTTCTCTCTTCAGTATTTGTATGATGTAAGAAATTATTATCACCATTTTCCATCCAGGCAGCTGAGGTACAAAGAAATATGGTTTGGATTTGCAGAAGGTTCTGAGGAAGTTTAAAGCCCAGATCACCTTATCTTAATTCCTAACATGTTAGCCTTACTTTCAACAAACTCAGAAGGTGAAACTGTTAATGCCATTGAACTCAACAGGATATTTTACAATGATTTCAACAGTGTCAGGATTTCATCTTCTAACGCCAGAAGAATTTTTATCTAAATAAAATCTGGGACTTTTCCTTTATAGCAATTCACAATATTTTATCACACACCACTGAATTACTGAAAAGTTAACTTGATTCACTACTTCATTTAAAGGGAATCTCCCTCAGTGGAAAATACAGATTCCTAACAAAAAAAAAAATAAGTACGCGGCATACAACAAGTTTCACCAAAATACATACGTGCATATAAAAGCCAATTTTTAAAAGTCATTTTCATGTACCATTCAATACTGATGATCTCAAAGATCATCACTGTAGAAAGGAATATTGAAACACCAACAAAAAAGGAAACAGCATAAAATATCTTTTGAAAGATGATCATATAGAGTTTTTGAAACGCAATCACATAGTTGAACTAGTACAATTTATATTGGATCTGTAATCTACTTAAGTATTTATTGATTGACACCCATGACAAAATAACTGTTGCCCTAATAGGATTCACATCCAACATTTTTTAGGTTTCCCAAATAGTTCACATGGCACATTTACATATAAATCAATTAATATTGACTGATTGATCAATATATGCACAGTATGAAAAAGAGTTTTGGCGGCTTTATGTTCTCCGCAGAGCAGCTTTACCTACTGATGATTAATTTTAATTTACTTTAAAGGATTCTATTGCACTGAAACTTTAATTAAAAACGAAATGAGAAAGTCTATAAAGTCTGCATAGCATCAATTACCTAGACTTGATATCCTGCACTTCGCCTACCCTCTGTACATATGGTTTCTGTTAAAATAATTGGAAAGCACTTCTGAACAATGTCACCCACACATCTATTCTAAGAGTGAGAGGATATATTACCATTAAACGTCACTAATATTAATAAAGAAACAATTAATTCTTCATTACCTATTTCTAAAATACACCATCACACTCCTTCAGTTCAAACACAAATAAAATGTTACACATGCCTGTCAGTGAAATGGGTAATCATCATCGTTGTTGTAATTTATACTGCTTTCTGTTGTAAGTCTAATGCCTCATTTATTTATAAAGCTTTTTGGCTGACATTATAAATAGCCTCTTTGAAATATTAAAAAAAAAAATCTAGCTCTTATTAAGTGAACTCACATACCACCTGTCAACTCTTTCCTTATAAAATGTTGATTTTAATTTGCATTACACCTTTTTTGGTGAACAGGCAACACTTATGTTTATGAATGTTACTGTTTCATTAAAACACAGAAAATAATACTTTCCATTGATTCATGTATGTATATAAAAAATATGTTAGCAGACTAATCTCAATCCCAAACTAAGAAAATCCATACAGAAAATTATTTGAAAACTGCTGGTGAGCTTACACTAGGAGTAAGTCCACTTAGCAGCCATATAGTGTCTCATTCAAAGACTGACTCTACCAATGCTGTTTCGTATCAGGGACAAGATCAGTTCAATGTTTTAATTATTAAAAAAGCATGGAATTGTCATGGTCCTCATCCACTGCAGCCAGCATCAGATTACAAGCCTCCGTGGTGTCTCTGGCACACTGCCTGGACTATTTACTGCTATTTGTAAATTAGACACTTGTGTAGGAATGTCAATTCTAAATATCTTTGTTTCAATGAGCCTGATAAGAGATGACCAGATATACATTTTATGTGACTACTAAATAATTGCATCACGCAAAGCCAGCTTGTGAATTTTACAGGACAGCTAATAACAACCTACAAGGTAGCCTGTGAATTCAACATTAGAAAGAATAAAGCCATCGAAAACAATAAAAAGCGTACTCTATAAAGCTGTAACAACAAAGACACCAAAAAAGTCAACTACCATCCATAACGAGAGCAATCTCTGAGCTCTCCATTTCTGAGAGTAATGGAGAGTCTAAGGTGCCCCTATCAATCCTGCTAATACAGCTCCAGCAATTATTTTCCATACTTGACATCAGTAAGTTAAAATATGTTTCCAATGCCTAACACAGCAGTCATTAAAGTTTCCCCTGCCTCAATCAGCATAACTAATGAGGCCGCATAATAACAGAATGCAATCTCTAATGAAAAGCCCAACAGAGTCTCCCTCCTACAATACTGCTCGTGATTTAGTATTCTCAACTTGTCCATCCTCCATCTTTTACTCTGTGGATATTATCACCACTCAGAAAATTACATTTCAATGAACTTGTCAGGAAATAAGTAATAAATTAATCAGGCAGCATAAACCAATTACACTCATTTTCTGTGTGTTTTCTTCCAGGGCCCACGCACGAATGCAATACTGGTTATTCCTGCTGACTGCTCAGAAAAGCTGCAGGCTGTGAGCAGGAATGCTGCTGGAAGGAGGGGGAAAGGCATCTTTGCTCCGCTGAAGCCATCACAAGTACTGTTGATGCTAGAGGAGATCCAGCACCAAAACGCTGCTATTTTTTAATATCTTTTTTTTTTTTTTAAAGTATATACAAATGTCCATAAAAAACTGCACCAGTTCAGGAACTTTGAAAAGTATCACAAAACACCCAATGTGGAAACTTCCAGCACCTCAGCAGCGTTGCAAGTGTAGGTCTGTCTATTTCTAGTTGTCAGTAGTGACAAAGAAAGCTGCCTACAAGACTTAAGTTGTTGTTATGAGTATTTCAATGTCACATTTGGGAGTACTCAAAGCAATTTATGCCAGTGGCTATGGCTAAACTGAGGGAACTGGGAGGGTATTCAATGGATCCCAACACTGTTTAGGCAGCACCCAGCTCTAAGGCAATTCCACTCTTCCCTCCAACTGCTAGAAAAAACCTTTAATATTGATGATGTTACTTCTAAACGCGGGAAATGAGCAACAGTACCATGTGAAGCAGCAGTCAAGAGCCCCCATGCTAACAGGGACTGAACCATTCAAATTGGATGCCTCTTGCTCCAGGCTGTGTGAAAATTTGGGAAGAGCAGTGCACTGGTTTAGCACCTCTTGTTTAAGGCATGATGTCCATCCTAACGAGCAAAAGAACCAGAAAGATTTTTTTTTTTTTTTAACAAATAAAGCTCAGATGCTGAAGTGCAAGGCACACTCTGTCATGGCACAAAATTTCACAGCAGATTATTCAGATGTGAAATCTGAACAGTACAGACTTCTGGTACTATAAAAGTGAGCCCAGGTGACACACAAAATGGCACAGAAACTCCTTGCTCAACAAGGAAAGCGAGTCCATCCATTCACTGCCTTCGAAAGGATTTAGCTAACTCTAAATAGATGTACTTTCAAATAAAAACTTTCTACCAACTGTTTTTGTTGATATATAATGAAGATTTTATGCATGCAAACACACTCTTTCCATGTACGAAATATTTCGATGAACTCTTAAACTTAGTCCTGCAAGAGTAATTATATAATCATCATGCACCTGCCAGACTCCAGACCCTCACAGAGCAGCGACATCCTTTTTGTGCATATTGTCTGTGTTCTGTCTTGGCTGGGAAAAGATCCAAGTGGGTTAAGCTCCGGGAGCTCATTGTCATTGCCACTTCTTGAAGGCTGAATATTGTTTAACCTTTCCCCTGCAGCCTGCATAAAATTCCTAGAGGGCAGTTTGAGACTCATATGGACAAATTAAAAGTGGGATTTATTAAGACTGGAATAAAATAAATTGAAATAAAATAAATTATGTCATGATACATATAACCTCATATTTGGCATGAGGTAGGCCAGAAGCGCAGTAAAAAATTAAGTTACAGCACTTAAAAAAAAATTATCTACCAAGCACTTTTGCCACCAAGGTAGCTGCCAAAGTAATATCCCCCTTCATTACTTTCACAATTCTTTTCTTTCCTTTATTTATCCTCACAGCAGATAGTTCCTACCAAGAAGTCATGTGCTCTCATACTCTTCCCCATATTAATTTCAAACTGCATTTATCTTCCTTAATAGTTTCAGACCCTCCTTTTTTTTCTTGCTTGCCCATTTTATGTTATCATCCTAAATACTTTTTTAAAGGTAGAACCAAAGAAGCTCATAATTTCACAGCACCGGTCAAGGACATGAGAAACTGAACCAGATGTACTTTTCACCTCCACTTCCAACAGCATGGAATAATGCTTGCAAAACGAAATTATTTGAGTTTGTTCGGTACTAACAGCAGTAAAAACGGAGCAACAGAACCATTGGCTGGCTTGGAGATAGGCTCTCCTGTGTTCAAGTCTGTGCCCATGCTGCACTTTCTCCACAGGCCAGGCAAACCAGACAGGCTAAAGGTCATCCTTTGCCCACTTCTGTTGAAGCCACATCTCTGACCACAGCACAGGCATCTCTGCAGACAGCACATTTGACATGTGTATTGTGCTGACAGAAAAACACCATGAAAAAAATGGAACAGGTAGTCCCATTCTGTTAATAGAAAAGAAAATGGATCAGCAACACCCACACATCCCCACAAAGACTGGAGGAGACAACCTCACCAGTCAGACCTGATGCGCCGTGGTGACAGTGTCAGTGGCAGCATTTTCAGCTTTTTGCTGCTTCGCAGTTAAGTTTTTCCCAACATGTTCCAACAGCAGCCAGCCCCGCAGCCCCAGCAGGATTTAGAGAAACTGTGCTGCTCAAACCTTTAACCCAGTTCACCGCAACCACAAGCAGGAAAGCTTTAGCAAGCCAGTGGGTCTACTGCAGAGATAAAAAATGCTCACAAACCAGTACACTGTGCAGCACAAGTTCATTTTGCTATCCCTGGTTCATCTCCATGCCACAGTGCAACAGCCCTTTTAAGTAAACCTCTTTTCCAGCCAGCTTCCATTTTTATGTGTTTAATTTCCTTGTATGATCCCAACTATATCACAGTGGGTCATGCTAAATGATTTCTTTTCTTTTTCTTTTTTTGGTTCTGTACATTTTCATATACTTCAAAAACAGTGAGGTGGTTCTTGTGCCCCATCCTTTCGGCCTCCATTAGCAAATATTTAAGTCTTTCAAATTTGTGCTTTGAGTCCATACTTCCAGCACCTCAAGTTTGTTTAGTTCACTGGCTTTCAGAGAGTAAGCATCCTGGTGTCGAATGCCGTATCTTACCTTGCAAAGGAGAATATAACTCCAGTTACACTCACTTCAGGGTTTTTCTATTCTGGGAAACAAAGCAAAACAAACAAAAACAAACAAATGCACCATTTTCCCCAGTTGCCCTTAATTTGACTTCACTATGGTCCACATTAACAGAAACAGCAGCTAAACTGTCTTTGAAACTTTATTCACCATAGCCAGAAAAAAAGAAGGAAAAAAAGACTGGTGAAATGCCTTTAAAACATGCTTTAATCTAGCTGGAATGCCATAAATTGCTTCCAGATGTGCTCCATACAAAAGTCAATCATAGCTATTTATACTGACACTCTGCAGTCCAAACAATCTGAATCCAAATGCCATGTCTCTGCTACAATAAAGCTATAAATGTCAGTCTTGTTGAATCTGGAGAGGTGTTGAAGAGTTCATGCTAGTTTGCTTTCTGGGCTATTCGTTAGCCAGCAATTATTTTTAAAAAAAGGGGAAAAAGAAGAGGAAAAAAAAAAAGAAAGGAAACAAAAAGAAACTTTTAAAACAGGTCCTTTCCTTGCTGAGCTATTCTTAAAGCACACCTGACACCTTCCAATCATGACCTTGAAAGTGTCACAGGTTACAAGTTGAAATTCATTTCATAAGTTAGAAAAATGTAGTGCTTAGGCTCTGAGCCAAGAATAACTGAAGGGCTTGGCAAGGCTCCCATGCCCTCCCCTAGAACGAACACACACGTAGTACACCTGGGACTAAATGAACTGAAGTACAGTAAAATGACACACTGACTGCAATAATACTTCTATTCAAAAATCTTCCAGGGTATTGGGGGGAAAAAAAAAGATAATTCTTGCTGTAAGGAAAAAAATAAAGTTTGGAAACTGTACCCTCATCTTCTGTTTTGCATGCGACACACAGTCATTGGAATCAAAGTAGTCTTCACCTGGGAAAGCTGAATAACCAGCTTTTAGATGAAGAGATGACCTATGGAGTTATCCCACACTGTTTCAGGAAAATATATTATTTTCGTGTTGTCTCCAGAAGAATTTTCTCGTTCATTTTTATAGACTTCATTAAGATCCTTTCCCCTCCCCTGCCAAAGTGCACCTGCAGTTCAATTTATGTATAAATGTGCAGTTTTAATTCTGGATTTTTGTAAGTGAAAGACAACAGGGAATTTTCTTATCAGTGCTTGTAGTCAAGGGAATTAAAACATTTCAAAAAATCACAACATGTAATGACTTTAGCCTTCAGTTCTCCGCCTTTTTATTTCCCTTGACGTTTGCCTCCTGCTCCAAAGATTTCCTCTGCCTTCCCTCTGTTCCTTACCTTTTCCCAAGTCCAGAAGACCATCCCTAAAATGGAGCTCAAGAACATTCCTTCCTCCCAGGTTAAGCTGTAGCATGGACTGTCATTTTTAACCACACAGGTTGAGAGAAAAAGGCAAAAAATGCACATTGAAGTGATTAAATTTTGGTCTAAAACTTTCAGAGAAAGGAAGCGAATTGTACGAGACACAGTATTTCAAGATCCCAACTGTATATATATATACACAGAAAAAAAATTGAGTACTTTAGAACAAAATTCGTGCTCTCAGTTCAACTTACTGGAAAACTTCAGTTTTTAATAAATCTCTTCAGTCAGAGGTTATACAAATGACTACAGAAGCAGCAAACATAATACCTGTATTTAAGAATGGGGGAGGGACCTATCTAGCGAACTACTGAGCTATCCGTCTGGCCCAAACATTAGGCAAGGGTTTGTAACCTATTTTGAAGGAATGTAATTTCTGTGTAATTGCAGGGGGTTGGAGGAGAGATAAGCAACAGACAGGCAGAGAAGCTATTCAAGTTAAAAGACAATTCTGGCATAAGAAGAAACGATTAAGACTTGGCTGCGAATCCACTAAGAATGGAATTCACAAGCATGTGCCTAACCATGAAGAGGGCGAGATGGTCCAACCACTGTCCTGCGGGAATGACATGGAGGAAAACCCTAACACATGGGAGGCTGACAAATTTACACGACTTCAGTATCCTGCAACAGCAGGGGATAAAACTTGGTGATGCACAAGCTGCCTTCCTCTCCTGTACCAGCCTACATTCATGCATCTATCTTTATTCCTAGCTCCTATCAGACAGTGAGGAGTTTTCATTGCATTGGTTCTCCAGATAAAGACATTTAACTCTTGCAAGAAAAGCTTGGGGGCTGCTAAGGCCATAAATAGAGGGCACCAATACCATTTTTCAGCGACATCTCTCTATCAGTGTATCTCTTCCTTTTCTTCCACACCAGCAGTGATACCAACCTTCAAAAAGCTCCCTCCATGAACTTTACTACACAATAACACCATGTTATTGTACATCCTCATACTATCAAAATTTATACAGAAAGTCCTTCTCACATCCTACCTCACCGTAAAGACCTACCACACTGTCTCTGAACATGCCACGCTCACTCTAGAAAGCCTGTCCGTGCATTTTTGACATTTAAAGACAAATGCACACCCAAAGGAAGCAACTAATTTACTCTGTGTCCATAATCCTTACTGTATTCTCTCCACCAAAGTACAGTGTTCTCTCCTCAACTGTGTGTTAAGCTTTCCATCTAGATCCCAAACCTTCTGAATCTAGGACTTACTTCTCATGGAGCACCAGCCCCACTCTGGGATGCAATGAAGTAAAGTAACTGTGACAATAACAATAACTAACACTAATCACTATCGCTGACTTTAAACTCTATGAATCTGTTCTGCTTTTGCAGCTGTGCTGTTTCTTCTGAGGCACCAATGGTGCTGCCAGCAGCCTAAATGTTAGTATTAATTCAACCCATCCTTTCCATCCAAAAAAAAGTACCATATCTCCAGATCTGCATAGCTTCTGCATTTGTGATGGCTGATCCCCAAAAAGAGATAGAAGGAGAACAAAAGTCACTAAAGTTACCAAAATATACAATATAGCTACTGTTTCAAACAAACAGGTTTGAAGCCAATATAATTTCTAACAATATCATCCCATGTTTTATTTGCTTTAGATTTGTTGTCCTTTATTGGAAACGCTAAGCCTTCCAAAACAAAACAAAACAAATGAGAGAGAAAAAAACCCCTCACTTCGTGTTTAAAATTATTTACTATAGCTTTAAAAGTAACAAATGAAGCACTTGAGTCTCAGATGTGCAACCAGTAGGGAGTTGGCTCGATGCATCAGTTTTTACACCTCTTGCAGTTAAATCAGAGATCCAAATGCAAAATCTAGCACTCAGTGGTGAACTTATAACACTCCCTGGAGGAGTGTGTCCATAAACCATTCACTGGATTACACTCATCCATACAATACTTTATTTTATAAATCCACCCCCCACCAAAAAAAAAAAAAAGAAAAGCTTAACTAAGGTGAAGTTAAGGTTGCATAAACTATAGATCATTTTTGTCATCACATGTCTAAGTCTCTGCTTTCCTTTTTGAGATTTCATTAGTACAACTTTCCGGTGTTTTTATCTCAAATGGATTTGTTTCTCCAAATTTGCATCTTGGCCAGGAAAGGGATCCAAAAACACCCAATGACATATGTGGCATAGCCACGCGTGGCGCAGGAGCACTCCCAGGCCCTTGGAGTATGCTCAGCAGAGCTAAAACACTTCCAAAAACTGCTGCACTGACTTTTCTGTGGAATGTCCTTAGTGACAGTTTTTTGGGAGTTTCACATTACGCCTCATGTTCTTATGAGTCTTCCAGACATTAAGTCTTTCGCAACGTATTTCAGAGTCATGGAATCATTACGGTTGGAAAAGACCTCTAAGATCATCAAGTCCAACTATTAACCCAGCATGGCCAAGACCACCACTAAATCGTGTCCCTAAGTGCCACATCTACACATCTTTTAAATACCTCCAGGCTTGGTGATTCAGCCACCATGCTAGGCAGCCTGTTCCAATGCTTGACAACCCTTTCTGTAAAGAATTTTTTCTTAATATCCAATCTAAACCTCCCCTGGTGCAACTTGAGGCCATTTCCTCTCGTCCCATTGCTTGTTACTTGGGAGAAGAGACTGACCTCCACCTGGATACAACCTCCTTACAGGTAGTTATAGAGAGTGATAAGCCTGAGCCTCTTTTTCTCCAGGCAAAACAACCCCTACGCTCTTTCAGCTGCTCCTCATAGGACTTACGCTCTAGAGCCTTCATCAGCTTCCTTCTCTTCTCTGAACAAATTCAAAGGAATCTCCATCAGATGAGAAAACCTGAGGACAGTGAACCTGCCTGATGGCCTACTGACTATTTCAAAGTTCATAGCACATAATAAATGTGAAGATTTCCAAGGTCCTCCATGACTAAGAAAAAGAAAGCACGTGCACTAATAACAGAAAGAGGGGGAGTTTTGTTCCAGTGAATACCATTTTCTTCACTGACTATCTAGCACACAGCTACCACTGTCAGCTCCTTCCATGTCTCTTGTTTTATTAAAACTGCAGAATGGCTGGCTTCTGAGGCTTAATAGTAGTGTTTGATTAGATAGACAGCCTGCACTGACCATCACTTTTTTATCTTTTGGAATATGACAGTCATCCAGATTTCTACACTTACTGTAATTTCTCAGCTATGCTTGCATGGATTTATCCAGGAAAACTTGCATTGATTCTCTACCAGTTGTGCACCACAGTCTAAAAAACAATCTTAAGTACAGTTCTTAGAATGCGCATTAAGTTCTTGAGATTTTTTTTTCAGTTGTATTATAAAGTGACATCATTGAAAGAAATATTTCAAACTTTCAAATTTTGAAAACTTGCCATAATGCTCACCTCCCCCAATTCAATTCAAACACGAAATGGAGTTCCTCTTCCAGTGGTTCAAGTTCATGAAAAATTTAAATAAACAAAAAACTAAATTCCACTACAGGTTCATTAAACTTTGATCAAGGCAGAGATCATTTTTCACACGATTATTTAACACTGCACTCGCAGTTTACCCTCAAGCCCCTTGCCTGCAGCCATGAAGATACACACTTAGAACACACTGGATTTGCCACTGAAATGTCCAGCTATCACAGATCCATTTCTTGCTGCAACAGGGATGGGACCAGCAGCAAGATCAGCTCACCTGCACCTTTGCCTTCTGCTCCAGCTTTGACAAACTCCACACAGTGGGTCAAACCAACAGTACTATCAATGTCAAGCTGATCCATTGCATGACCCCACACCAAGGAAAGATGTGCTCTGAGAACATGGCTAACTCAATTAGTCAGTACATGTAATTATGCCCTCAAGTGTTAGGAAACTGAAAAGCCATTTTGGCTATAAAATACATTGGGAATCTTAATGTCACGGTCAGTAAGACAACAGAACATCACTTATGCTGCATTTCATCTTGTCCTTGAATGCAGCTCTCCCCGTTTCTGATGTAAGATTTTCATTAGCCATTATACAGCTGAACGCGAAAGCCAAGCCAGAGAACCAAACCCACTCAAAGACACAGCCACAGTAATAAGTTGACGGCACATGCTATAAAATACAACTGTGGGCCTCTTACGTGAGTCACAACCAATAACTTTTACAGCAGGACAGTCAGTAAAGAATAACCACCACCCCAAAAAATTAAGAGTGTCTTGGTGAGCAATAACAGGTAATGGTTTGTTCCTCTGTTTACCAGCCAAGCTCTAGAGAATAATCTTCTCCAATTACACCGTTCTCATGCATCGTGCCATACTTCAGTGACCACATCTCCGTGTCAATGTTTTTTAATTCTTTTATCTCCCCTAATCTCCTGCTTTAAAGAGCTACCCTAAGTCTTCGCTTACATCATTCTGCTGAATTTCCATTACCACGGAAAAACATCTGCCCCTATTAATTTTTCAGTGTATTTTGCGGTATTTTATTGCTTTTTTTAAAATCAACTAATAAAATCATATCAGAGAGTTTTTCAGTGCAGCCTAAGCAAACACCAGCATGTGAGTACGAGGTATAGTAGAGTATGCAAGAGAAGTCAGAGGCTGAAATGAGAATACAATTTCCCATGAGAGAGTTCTGTGTTCGAGCCATTTAACTTTAAAACTAGTTCAATATTTGAACAAGACACTATTTTATTCCCATTCAAAGTTTAAACACAGATCACTTCGAAATCAATCATAAATTCAAACCTCTCTATTTAAAAACTGTTTCAATATTTAAAAGCTTTTTTTCTCTCTTTAATGTAACTGCACCTTCAAGGCTGCAGAAGCAGAACTGACTTTGAGATCCTTAAGAGCAATGCTATTTTCCTGCCAAGACATACAAAAGGCAGTTCTAGGAAAAAGAAAAAACCCACAAAGGCGAGGCTGTGCTTTGCTTCAGAGTTTAAGAACAAAGTCTGGACAAAGAACACACAGCCTAGTCTTCAGCCCAAACTAAAGTAAATGAACTTGGTGTGGGTGCTTTTCAGGGCACACCACCATAACTCCTCATTAGTGCACTGCTTTTGTCCTCACCTGGGTGTAAGGAAAAACCAGATGAGTGGGATCAGTGTAGAATAAAAACAACCCTCCTTTAGGATAGTGATTACAGAGAGAGAGATCGCCAATTCACAAGGAGGATGCAGAGCCCATTCGTGGATCACACGTACTTGGGTCCCCATCCCCACCCAGCACAGTGGTGCCTGTCCCGCTGCCTCAGAAGCCTCACAGCCCTGCTGACAGTGCAGAAAGGGACTGCTCTAGCTCTGCAACACAGAAAAAATACTTCAGGCTGGTGAAATAGCAACATTTCACACCCATATTTCATTTCAATGTGATGATCTTAAGAGTTCCTGCAGGTGGGTGTTGCATTTGCTCGGTTTTTAAACCTTAAAACTCATTCTTCAGATGGGCAACTTATCACCGAGAGTCAGTGATGGAGAGGTGAAACCAGGCAAATTCCTGAACTGTGTCAGTGCCAGCTCTTTGGCGCATGCCACTCTCATCCAACTAATTTCAATGCCAATTTGTTTCTAAAAATTATCTTTTGTGCCTTCATCTTTGTACAAAGCTCTTTTTCTCAAGCACAGAGCATACAGCTCGACGCAAATGTAACACCACAAAAATACTCATATCAAGTAGAAAAGACAAACTGATTGTTCAAAAGCAAACAGTCTTAATAACCTCAGGGCTGCCCTGTTCTGGTTTCTGGTCAACTACAGTCTTCACAATCAAGTTAAAAGAGCCCTTTAAAAAGGATTAAGCATCTATACTATTAAGAGACCACAGAATAGGAGCACGAATTAGGCTGTGTCTTTGTGATATCAATGCACTTAACTACCTATGGCTTTGCATGGACCCAGGAAACATTATTTGGCTCTATATATAGCAACACAATAAACCTGGCTGCACGGGTAGTCATGCTGCTGCACTAGCATCTGAACATCACCTTTCCCAGGAGAGGGCAGCTATCATTCATAACCATCCCTCCTTGATTGAAAAATGAGGGTTCCCTATCTCCAGGAAGCCATAGGCCAACAGCATTAGGCAATAAATGAGCTTTACTTTTTACGTACCTCCAAATAAAAAGAAATCAGTTGTAATCAACACAGCATTAACATACTGTCTCGTAATACTTCACATAAAACATGTCACCGAAAACTCAGTATTGAGCAGGAAGGAATTTGATGAATCAAGTAGATGAAGCCAAGATGTAGTTATTAGATGCATTACATCTTTAGCACATCATCTGTAAAAATGTCCAGGGTAAACTAACGCTCCAGGGGAAACCTGACCTTTAAGAGGCTCCCTAATACTACATCTAAATTAATGTCAGTGACAGGCACTTCAATCTAAAATAGCAGGGTTCTTTCGTTCTATCTACACTATCTATTCATCCATTTATTTGTGTGTAAATGTGTGTGTGCATAAATGGATTTGTGTCATTCTGGCACTGGGGGAGTGAGTGGGGGACAAAAAGAGTTGATAGATTTTTGATTTTTTATTTCTATTCCTCTGATGCACATTGTTAGTTTTGCAGGATTCATTCAGAATCTTTTCAGCACAAAAAAAAGGGTAGAAAAATTATTTTTTATAGTAAGTAAATCTACTTCTCCAAGGAGGTATCAACCTTGCAAAATAAACATGCTTGAACTAGGGCAGGATCGAACTCTTGCAGCAATCAATATAACAGGCAATGCTGAATTTGTTTTAAAGAGTCGGGCTGGGCTCTGACATTACTGGTGGTCAAGATAAAAATCATAATTGAGATCAGTTTTGCTGTTTCAAAACAAAACACTGAAAATAAATTCAGTAGAAGATGCATTTCTGCCTTGGAGGAAAAGAAACAAATAAACAATACACTGCAAAATGTTGATCATAGAATAACTTCATGGCTATTAGTCAAATAAGTGCTAACTGTGGTGGCCAAATCTTCATTCACTTCTGTTTTTCATTCAATTTTGGAGGTTTTATGATCAAGGGAGGAGGCCACCGCAAAGCAGCCACTCTGATGAGCTTCCTCCAGACTTCTTATGGTGTTCTTCCTCCCTTGCCAATGCCTCAGAGAGGACCAAACCCACCTAGACCTGTGGTCCTCTGTCCTTCCACTTCTCAGAGACAACCGCATAATGGTGTTTTCAAGAGATATGTCACCATGCAATAGAAGGTGAAATCTGTTCCTTTATGCTAAGGATTTACACCTTGCTCTGAAATGAGGATAATCACATTAGCTAAATCCTAGTGAAGTAAAATTGCTAAGTCCTTTCACATTTTGTTGATCAAGAACCCTTTTATTAGAACATTTTTCTTTTCAAACCTCAGTTCAGTAATAAACTATCCTCTAATTGGTCTTTATGCTATGAAGAGCTACCTTGCATTTCAGCTGCTTTATGTGTGGTTATGTTTTCTTACAAAGACACAATTGATCAGGAATTACCATAATCCCACACAGAGAAGCAGTCCTAGAAGCACTGAGTGCATAAAACATTAACATCAGTAATGCAGACATGACAAGTTTCAACTCTCCTTTCAGCTAAACAATCTGCCTCTTTCATACTAACATCACCATTCAGCCCATGGGCTACATAAACATTGTCAAACCTGGTTTCAATATAAAGTGAACACATTAATGTTCCCACTAACATACATTTCCCAGTAACCCCTCTATTAGATTGCTTAGTTCAAATCGCATGACATATCCCATAACATATCAGACAGTTCAGATTCACAAGCTCAAAAGATACAGATATTTTAAGTATTAAAATAAAAAAAAACTTTCTTGTGTGTGTACTCAAGAGCCCCGCTAATACAAAAACTCCCATGAGGCTCTCAAGAAAACACCCCTGTGTGGAACACAGCCCTCCTCTGCTCCTCTGTTCAGTGAGAGCTTTTTGGTTTTTACTTTTTTTATTTTTGGATGATGGTCTTTCACTTACTTTTTCACAGAGACTAAGTAAATGGATAGAAAAATAAAGAGGTGCTATTCAGAGCAGATAATCCTCTCTGTAATCTCAGATGACGTATCTAAGACCAGTGGATGCAGTGATGACTCTCCTTAACTTTTCCTAAAAGCAAGCCAGTTGAATGGCTAAAAAGTTTAAGGTACGTGATGCAGAAATTCCCTGATTTAGTTCACTACAGACCCTCTCATTATAAAGCAAGACCCTGTTCCAGACACGTGAACTTTGTCTTTTCGTTCACACTTGGTAACAGCGCAGCAGCAGCACCAGTCTCAGGGTAAATGGACACAAGAAGCCCCCCCACTGCAAGGCAACCTCATGTGAGCCTCCTTAACAAGCCCACGGCCCCACAAAGCACAGTGCACATGCTGTACGAGCAGCATGCTACAGACATTACTGTGGCCTCCCATGTCAGTCCGGGTTATAGGGTGGTTTATTATGGGCTGGGGACCAATATCCTAGGAGCTCACACTTCCAATTTTCACGTTCAGCAGCTGGAAAGGCAAATATCCTCAGCCAGAAAGTTCATTAACCTAGAGATTTTCCATGGCCAGACTTCCTCAGTATTGCAGTAAGATGCAATTTTACATTTGGGTTATGGTATTTCGAAGTATTTAATGTAGCTGGAAGCCAACAAATACCAGCTAACCTTACCCCTGAGCTTGATAGTGTGTTGTGCAAAATATAGCCACTTTGAAATAACATGACTTTAA
Organism: Cnemophilus loriae; assembly: GCA_013397755.1. Taxonomy (NCBI): domain Eukaryota; kingdom Metazoa; phylum Chordata; class Aves; order Passeriformes; family Corvidae; genus Cnemophilus; species Cnemophilus loriae. The sequence goes on from VZTF01002191.1 coordinate 2,902,089, forward strand.
AACTGTTTATGCTTAACACAGTGAAATTAAACACACTGAGTCAGACATGCTAACTTCAACGTTGTTGAGTAACACTTAATACCTTAAAGAAGTGAGAAACAGGAAAGAGACTCAGGGATTTAGAGAGCAGCAGGGAATTTCCATAAAGCCATCTGATTTCTCAGAAGGAAAAGAATTAAAGTTGAAAGTGAAATTGAATTAATCTCAGAAATATGTAATGCATGCCCCCCACTAATCAGACTATGGGGAGTACTCAGCATAGATAGAGGAAGGTCCAATCAACCTTTAAACGAAACAATACCCACTCTGAAGTCCTCTGACTCTTCCAGGTTCACTAAACTTGACCCAGAATATATAAGTCTGGACTGGCACTGATCTCATAGGGCAGATCCTCAGAAGGTGTAAATCTGAGCAACTCCACTGACTTCAAAAGTCTGCCAAGCCTCTAGCTCCAGATGTCTGTGTGCAGCCATGAATTCCTGATTTGAGAATACTTTAACACAGCTAAAAGAGCAGCAAAGGCTAAAGTTTTTGCACTTGTTGTTAAGTAAACCATTACTTAATATGTTAAATAAAATTAATGGCCGAAAATATTCTACATATTCTGATTAGCAATTAAGATTTATTCCATACATTCAGGTTCAAAGTAATTTTGCTTTGGGCTTCAAAGCTCACTTTTAACTTCAGCCAGCTTCCACTGTCAAGTTTCCAGGATAAAGTTCAATAAGGTTTACTTTCTAGTAAGAGTTAAGCCACTAACCTATACCACACACTTTTTCATGTACAGTGTGCCTACTGAAATGCAAGTCTTCAGAATATTGTATTATGTCAGTCAAAAGAAGGTCTGGCACAAAAACCCCAGTCAGGGCTATTTCAACCATTCAACAGTCCAATTACTTATACTATGTTAGACCTTCCAGCTCCATAAATGTAAAACTGTTTACACTCAGGCAGCCAGGGTTGCACTGATAGGGTTGTACATCATGAATTATTTTGTCAAAATACAGTGTTTCAAATATAATTGCCAGAAGAGATGCAACATGTAGGCTTGCAGCCTTAAGTGCAATTTCCTGGCAACTACAATGGTGCAGGCTCTGGATTAACACATGAGCAATTCCAATGAAAAGTGATGCAAATCCATTAACACTGGGTCTGAGTAATATCCCCTCACACACAGGATTCCCTGAAACTGGAAACAGAATAAATTAATGTGGAATAAATTCACTTGCAACCTTTAGTATAAAAGTGAAGATGCTACCAATTAACTGTCTGTATAACTCACTTTGGAAGATGGTATCTACTTTTTCTTTCATTATCAGATTAGATGAGTGAGCATGTCCTGCAAGGCCTTCTAAATATGCTGGAGAAGTATGCACTCTAAAGGTCTTTACCACAGCTCCACTCTTTCTGCAGAGCTATGGAAAGAGAACACCAATCTGAAAGAGAGGTGCTAGAAACTGTTCTTCCTACAAATTCCTCCATCTCAACACAAGCAGCATTTCAGGTGCTTCCTGCCTGTACAATGACAAATGAATTCTCCATCACCACCATCAGCTGATTTTTCTGAAATTTGGGTTCTATTCAGCTTGCATCATACACTCCTATTCTTTCAAGAATTGCAGCAGCATCCTACGATAGAAATACAAAAAGAATTACAAATACATGTCCCAGCAACAGCCCAGCATACCTTATGTTCTAGCTGGTGAATCACATCAAGTTCTCACATAATCACCTCCAAGGCTGTGGCTCTCCTACTAACCATGTGCATGGTAAGCTGGTAGGCCCTCGAATCACCATGCACTTTGATGAAAAGACAAAGCAAAAAGCTGGATATACTATTTTTCACAAAGTCAGGAAATAAGATCTATGCAAGAGGAAAAAAAATGAGATACTACATCTTGACACCTCACTAAGTGGGATACAGTCAAGTGCTGGGGGAGTTGGGAGGTCTTGCCCAAGAACTGTTGTGCTACCTATCAGGAACCTGATTCTCCCAGAAAGGTAAAGAAAGAAACTGAAATGCACAAGTGCAAACAGGTATGAGGATTCAAACCCTGCTACTTAGATGTGATCCACTAATAGCTGAGCAATGCTATTGCCTTACTTCTTAATATTTTATTGGAGACCATTTTCTTGAAATGGTAGTGTTACAACCCAGCAACTCATTATTTCAACAGCCAATTTTTAAAAGACACCTACTGTCATCATCTTTGCTTTTCTTGTTTTTGGCCATTTAAATCTAGCATTGTGGGTTTCCCTCCCACAGATACTCTAAGCAGCATCATACAATCTTCTTCTGCCACACCACTAGGAGACTTAGGGGATCCACAGAAAAGACTAATCTGGCTTACCTAACCCATAGTGCAACAGATTCCACTTGGGTGGCTGACAGAGAGCTCACTTTCAATTTGCATCATGATTTCTTCCCTGCCAAAATGCCACTGCTGAGGTGCCACCAGCAACGCGTGTTGTGTAATCGAGACCACCGTGCTCGGGGCAGGCAGAAAACTGAAGGCGCCTCTGTGCCATGCAGACATGCCTACACTTGGAGAGGCAAAGCTGACTGTAAGCTGCTTGAGCCACTTCCCTGTGAATTATTTTTACTTCTGCGGCTTGACTTCTTAATTTCCTTTCCCTCTCTTTTCAAGTTGACGCTGTAATACAGTCACACTGTAGAAATCTCGGTCAGTACAACATTCTGCAGAGCCATACAGCCCTCTGATATTTAGGAGACTGCTCCCGATTCATCAAGGCTTCCTTGATGCCTTACGACTCTTGGCGAGGTCACAGGGTGCAGGCTGCAATTTCCTTCGCCTTTTTATTTGTATTAATCAGGAGTTTGGGGACTGCGTATCCCTGCCTTTCCTGGCCGGCTCCAGGCATCACTGCATCACAGCGGCACCTGGTGGGACAGGGCAGGGCTGGAACACGCCGCTGCCCACCCCGCAGCCCCGGCAGCGCCGAGACAGCCACAACAAAACCAAAATTAGCATTATTTTGCTCTGGCAGGTCTTCCTAACATCTGTTGCTGTGAAAAGTTCGAAATTAATATCACTGAACCCTACCCTGGTATTTGCTAAAGAGATGCAAAATGCTGGATGGGGAACGGACTGAGCGGCAAGCCACATCTTAGAAACAGCCTGCAACCCGAGGGATCCCGGAGAGGCTGCACACAGCACCAAAAGGAAAAAATAATCTGATAAATAACTCATCTCCAAGGCCTCTCAACTTTTGATTCATTAGCCATCATTAAAAATTTATAAAAGTATATTAGAAGTAAAGCTCAGTTCAACCAGCCACATGTATTCTAGCAACAGTGTGACACATGGAGCCCTTTTCTTTTGATTACTGCCTTCAATCTCATCATTTTTATTTTATGGGACGCAAAGCATCAAATTCAGCTTCAGAAATACAATGTTCAAAATATAGTGGCCAATAAATGTTTCATCTTTTTCACAAACTAGACCTTAAAGAGCTTCAGTTATTTATTTTTATAGCAGCAGCATACATAAGTGTATGACACAGTAAAGGATACTGATCTCTGAAGACCTCAGATTATCTTAAACTCCAGAAAATCAATATCAAATCCTGTGTTTACGGTACTTTTCATTATTTATTTTAGAGCCTAAGGAAGTGGACAGTGGAGGCTGCCAGTTTTGTAGAAAAAGAACCTGGCAAAGTTGCAGTCAGATTTATAGGTCAAACACTACGTTACGAAAGAAACCATTTACCCCCAACAGCCGAAATCACTGCTGTTCACCATAAGCAGAACACTTTTATGAGAAGGCCGCAGGATGTTGCTACACCTCAATCTAATTTACTTCAGTCCTCACACCCTGGCCAACGCAGAGCCTGTGCAAGGCGTGTGAGGGCTCCCACACAGGTTCAGCTGCCTTCAAGGGGCACTGCAATCTGCGGAGTGCAGCTGGAGCTGCGGGCGTTGCTGCGATCCCCAGATGCTCACACACCTCAGCATCGATGCCAATGAACACCAGGCACGTCAGACCGTGCCCGCTGCTTTCAAGACTACCAGTTCTTGATTAATTTTTCAAAAGTGCAAGCTCATGACACACATGAGAAGAGGGGGAAAAAGGAAGGAAAAAGGAATGAAAGAAAAAGTTTAGAGAGCTTTAATCCTTAAAAACATTTGGATGAAGGGAACACCCGAAGACAGAAATAAGGATTTTTATCTCTTTAAAAAATCCACTCTTCACATTATGGTTGCTGAGCTAACTGAGGAAGCAAACTACTAAGTTAGATTTACATTAAGTATAACTTTAAATCCCAAATTAACTTAAGTAGGTTGATTAAGAGCAAGAAGAAATAAAGTCTTAAGGAGTGCACAAATTAACTTATAGAAGTGCTAGTTTAAAATGCAAAAAAAGGGTATTAAAGTGAAAGAGGCTCTTACTATCTCTGACTGTGCTCAACATACATTTCGAACCAATCTCTCACTGCTGTAATGATTCTGGCATCATTTTCATGTATCTGAAATAAAAAATGTAAAAGGTAATTCTGATTGTAAGCATCCCTCTTTTTCCCTTGATTCTTCATACCAACATTAAAATGTTACAGACAAATAGTGTTGCTACCATATAAAATAACTGCATACTCCTTATATTAAACACCGTGATCTGTTCTTGTGATAAGCAGAAGGTATAGACATGAAGAACTGTTAGAATAATTACAGGCACTGGAAGAGTCCTGCAGGGTAAGGGCTAGAAACACTGATGGGAATCCTTTTAGCTTAAAGATGAGATATCTAATAGAAGGCATGTTTGAGGTTTGAGAAACAAGACAAGATACATTAGACATTCCTATTTATAACATACAATTAATTTGTGGAATGCACTGCTACCACAGCACACTGACATCAAAAGCGCAGCAAACTTCAGATAAGGTTTAGATAGATAACATGAAAATGAAGTGTTACACCAGAGCAGATTTAGGGAACATGAAGGATTTAAGCCTTTTTGCTACACAGCACAGACCAAAGTCTAACTGACAGGATTTTAAAAAACCCCAAAACATAACGTGAAAGACATTTGAAAGTTTATTGTAGGGTTTTATGCACTTCTGTCTGAAATACCCAGCTCCAGCCTGTCTCAAGAGAAAGGACAGCTTCTTAGATGGACCACTGGTTTGATCTGGTATGGCAAGTTCTATATTCTTACGTTTCTACCAGATAATCTGCAGTAATTTGAGTGACAATGGATGGGTACCCATCCTAGGGAAAAAAATATTCTATCATTCTATTTCTCAGTGCACTGAACTGAATTATGTTAGGTTAAGTGTTGTCACACTGAATAATCTCAGGCTGTATCACATGTCCAAAGACACAACTCAGTGTAATGTCTAGGACAGTGCACTCAAATTTGCTACAGATTTGAACTGAGAGTGAGGAGGGAAAAAAAATATAAGCTTGAAGTCTAGTGAAACTTACAGCACCTACAACAGTAGTAAAAACCATGTTAAAATATTTTAATTTAAAATGCTGTCCAACTCCAGAAACAAAAATTGCTCGAAGATATAAAACACTTGTCTGTCCTCTTTCCGCCTCTCCTCAGCCTATCTAACTTCATATAGTCACAAACTGCGTTTAATGTCAAAGAAATTCAAAGGTATCTCTCATTAAAACAGTTGAGAGGGTACAAGAAAGCCGAAGACCTCTTAGCTTCTTGGGAGAAAGTAATCATAATAGGTCAATGTTACGAACTCATTACACTGAATTAAAGCATATAATTTTATTTTGTCTATAAAACACGAGAAGAAGCTCCCACAAGAGTCAGGAGTGAGAGTCTGAAGATTTCCCCACTCCTTGGAAGCTCAGGCTTGGTTTCTCTAACTTGGCTCTTTCCACAGAAAAGATGGGACAATCTGCCTCAGCTGTTTCTGAGATTACCATGATTTTTCATTGGATGCAAAACAGGCAGGAAAAGAGAAGAGCCATGTGCCTACAATCCACACCACAATGTTCAAACGTTCATCCCTCCACATGAATGATTCTGTTTGCCATTCTTACTCCTTCTTGTTACTCATGGCTACTAATTATAATTTTGAATAATTTTGTAAAGCATATTTTGCAAAACAGTCACCTTTGCAGAGCTTTCAGTTTAAGTATGACAACTATAGGCAAACCCTCCCCTCCCACCACCAAAACCCCCCAAGCCCCATCCTCTATTTAGACAATGTAACATGTTTAGATGAACCCTTCCATGCCTAACTACCCAAAGTCCTTGGATATCCTCAGTGGCTTTAATTGGACATACTTCCAAACAGAAGCTGCACAGGACATGAGCAGAGGACACTTCTGCACGTGAAGAAACCCCTGTCTTGACGACTACCCAACGCAGACATCCCAACCACTACCCCCCAGACAGGAGAGCCCTGACGACAGGCTGTCCCCAGCATGATGGGTAAGTGACCATGGATGCCAGACAGGAGAAGCACTGTGTAAACTACTGCCTGTCTTCCACCTCCCTACTTCCAGAGGATTATGTGCAGACAGCTACTCATATCTGGAAGCTCACAGAACTGAGACCTGGGTCTGTATTTTAGTGTTTGCTTTTCAAATCATGCATTTAAAACAAGAATTTGAGGACTCCATAAAAGAAAGGCTTTTTACCAGCCCATACAGCCCCATAGCTACCAAGTCTCAGCCATGAGATTTCTCATTTGGCTTTTCATATGTTTACACAGAGATTCTCCAAAAAACATCTTGAGATTTGATGTCTGACAGCTCTACTTGCTTTGAGAATCCTCATATCATGCACAAGAGGGTTTGATTTTAAAATAATAGTTCCTTATTATTATAGCATTCTGGAAGATTTTATTGCACAATTAATGATGTTTATGTAGCTCTTTCGTTACCTTCTAAGAACAACAGGTCAGTACTAGTTCATACGGGGAGTGCCAAGAATTCCTTTCAAGGTGTAATTCAGCAGCCACCACGACTTGTCGCGTTTCCTGCCACGGCAGTACTGCCATTTTGACCAGCCCTACACTGCCTTTGCTCTGCAATGCTGCAAGTAGTTCACAAACAAACAACAAAATGTTGCTGGCACCATCTGGTCCTTGGAAACCTGCCAACCAGCATCCAAACCACTGAGAGGAGCTTGTGCTGGGATTTACTTCGTATCCATCCTTTCTGGAGGTTTGGCTTTTGCTGCTGTCCCCAGTAGCCCTACCACCAGCTGTAGAGAGATCTTTGATCCATTTGCGGGGAAAAAAATCTGCAATCTAGTAACAATTTCCATCGTACTCACTGAGACGACCTTGTCTCCTCAGTTACGGCACACGTACATCACTGGGTCTGCTGTGACCCAAAGTCACAGAACATTTCGTCCTCAGTAGTTATAGCTAACCTGAACATCATGAAAACAAGGAACAGCTATAAAAGGCATATTTTGCCAGTAACTGAAATTCAGCCACTTCTGAAAAGGGCAGAACAGATCTTAAACACACAGCATCGTTCACTATTGTTTTTAGAGATGAAGTGGGGGCTATGGTATATGACTTTCACAGTTGACAGTAAATAGACAGGAAGCTCACAAAGGACAATGTCGCCAAATTTTGTCCACACGCTAGAGATAACAAACCTCCTTATTAAAATGTTACAGGATTCACACGTTAAGATATCTCAATATTGGAGGAGGAAAAAAAAAAAAGAAGGTAAAGAAAAGAAAAACGGGGCAGTGCGCCATAATGCTACTGGGAAAGAAAATCCTCCATAAATTCCATACTGACACTGCTAACATTTATCTGAAAAGCAGTTTATTAATTTATCATAATCAATAATAACTGGTTTATGATATCATGAATGCACAGTTCACCTCATTTATACTTATTTGTAATTAATGCACACTAAGCATCATTTTGTTCTACTATTTTTCGTACTACAGCTTGTTTGGGTTTTTTTACTACAACTGGTATTGCATTGCTAATGCTTCTGTGAGTCTCTATTTACTGTAGCTCTTGGCTGCCCGTGTACAATGGCAGCAGGCACTGGCTTCAGTGCTGTGACATATCTATTTAATTAACCCAGCTGTTCTATCTACAGTGTGAAGTACCAAGCAACGGTGCCATATTGGAAAGCAGGACTCATAAAACCAAAAAAATTACAGTGCCACTTGGAAAATGAAACACAAATAAAGTCTGCTCGGAAAAAAAATACAGATAAACACATCCCTGTCTGCCTTGACAAGCCTCTGCTATTCAGTTAGATACTGCACAATATCGCTGAAGACTTTTAGAAGTACCATTTCTTGTATTAAATCCACCTCCTTCGTCTTGAATAAAATTAGCAATTTATCTGCACGTGAACAAAACCGGACCATTTAAAAAAAAAAAAAATTTCAACAGCAGGCCTTTCCTGGTGGCAGTGTTCTTTTACCTATGCTTCTACAGTGACCATTCTTAAAAGAGCTTCTGCATAGGACATAAAACAGGAACATCTCCCAGTGCAAGCTGATACTGCCTTTTCCTTGAAAGCTCATAATATCAAAATCAAACAAATTAGTCTGTTTATCAAGCTGTCACTTTGCAGCATGCTGAAGGGAAGGAGGAAAAATAAAGGATTCACTGAAGTTGAAGATTATGCAGCCATTGCACATGAACACTACAATAAATATAATTTAGAAAACATCTCCTGCCTATCATGAGCTGGGCCTCAAAATGAGTCAGCTGTACCAATGAAAAGAACACAAAAAGAATAACACCATACCTAGTGTCTTTGAGATGTGCTGTCTACACAGACACACTGGATGTGAAAAATTAGTTAATAGCTTTGGAAGAACAGCATCCACTGGAGCTACATCCATATTCAAGGAGCCCTCCTGACCATGGCAGCTGGGACAAATGAGACACGGCAGCTTCAACCGGTCTCTCCAGTCCTTCACCAACCTAGAGAACCTCAGCTCATACCCAGATGGAAATTAACTCGGTTACATCAAGTGAGACGCTGCTTGCTCTCCTCAAGTGCTGTCAGATCCCTCCTGCATTTTCAGCTGAGGACTGAGGAGGCTGTCAGTGTTTCCTGGACTGAGGGCATTCGTGTCACCCCTGCCAAGGGACTCAGCACACGCCATGCAGGGTTTTCCTCACCCCACTGCTGATGAGTGCAGAGGACAGCCTTTTCAGTGATGTGCCTACCTTGTGGGCACAACTGTGTCATGGAATGAAACCTGGACAGTTCATTTCAAAAGCACTTCTAGCCGATGGTCCAGGGTAAGGCTACTATGAAAAAACTTCCCAAATGATCTAGAATACAAGCAATTCGAACAGATACTGGTACAGTAATACAGTCTGAATACAATTTATTGAAGTTTAAAAAAATTATTATATTTTATTTGTTGATAAAAAGATCTAAACCTTGGAAAGTTGCTATTCTCACAGTGATGACCAGTAACAAGAGAAGGAAAAGCTGTCTAACATCACCTGGCCTCTTATATTCTTGGCTACTGCAGCTACAACAGTTTGCAGGATTTTAAGTACAGCCTTGATGTCTACTGTCATTAAAACTATGTAATACAAATATGTATCTAGTGTAGTGTTATATATGCATTCACATCTATAGGTAGACAGACAGATACGTACAAGGTAACTTGCCTGTAAACTGAGAGTGGAACAAAAATAGCAAATTTCTACCTACCACACAATCTTGTTTCACCTGTTAACGTCAAGATCCAGATGAAGAAGTCCTACACTAGTATTTTATTTTCAGAAGTATCTGAACAATGGAAGTTTCTTAAAATACTTCACCCAGGGTACCTACCCAGAAACCTGCAAATTAGGAGAGATGCACCTAAATCTATTTCTGGTGTAAGATGGAACACAAACCTGGAAGCCAATTAACTGAAAGGAAAAACATTTCGATTGATGTTGACGTTCAAGGTACTCAAGAGACTGCATTCCCTGCAAGTTAAGAGCAGAGAGAAAGATGCAAGCAGAAGAATTCTCTATTAGAAGACCATCCTACAAATGTAGACCTAGAAATGTACTGACCTTTCCTGTGACCCTTTTAGAAAAGGGATTTTTGTGAAGTCTTTGGTTTTGTAAGCACAGCATTTTATCACATTTCCCAAAACCACAATATGCTTTGTAGCTCTTCCCTGAAACAAACCAATCTACATAAATATTTCATGCTTATTTTTTTAATTCTCAGTTTTACTTCACTACAGTTCACCTTTAGCAGCACCTTCTTATAAGATAATGCTGCATGTCCTGATGTCCCTCTCAACTTCTTTAGGACTACCACTACATAACACATCAGTCCACTAAATAATGCAATTCAGAATTTCCAAGAAAAGACACATGCAACTTTTATTTTAACCAGACTGACGGACTGGAGTAAAATCTCACTCAGCTATTCAGATTGGCACAGCTGCTAACAATGGGTTTCCCAACCATTAAATCCTTGAGCTGATCCAGTGGGAAAAATCCTACCTCACCAGTGTGGTGAAGTAGGATCACGTTCAACAACTCTCCTAATTGGTTGCCTTATTCCTACTATTTTGTAGGAGGATATAATGGTGATCCCCCAAACCAAGAAACAGGGCAAGGAGCAGCTCCTCAGAGCTTTCTCCCTTGCCTCCACTGACTATTGTTTACTGTTTTTCACGACTTGAGAACTTTCTCTTTGCAATGGCAAAAATAACACTTTGCCCAAGACTCCAACCTAGCCGCAAATAATTAGTTTACATAAAGAAACTGGAATGCTTGATTTATGTCAGCACCCAAAACCTAAAGTCAAACCAAACCTCTGATTTGTGTCTGCAATATTTGTCTGCCATTGCTGGGCTGAAAAAAAAAAACAGTGAAAAAACTTCTAAAAACCACGTAGCAATAGATTCTATACAGGACAGTCTGTGACACATACTTCAGCACGAATCATGAAAAACAAAGATGAAAACAAAAATGAAAGCCAAGTTAACAAAGCATTTTCATTACTATGACTAAAAATCTGAATCACTACTTATTTTTTTCCTAAAGCAGTTCACCCACTTCAGTTGAAAATGGAAGAATCAAAAGAAAAAACCTACTGCTGTAAAGGCCAGAAAAAAAATAATGAAGAAAATATTCAAAAGCAAATAAATTGGAAAAGGAATATTGAATATTCTTGCATGCATTCAGAAATCTGCAAGGACAAGCAAAACACTAGCACTGAACTGAAAAACTCTAGCTTTCTTATTAAGGCATCCTTAACAGGGTGGCAACTAGTCAAAGACCAGTTGTTCATTCAAGATAAGCAACAATACTGTCTCCAAACTAATTTCACCTTAATTTTAGGTTTTCATCCCATCATTTCCTTGCTTAGGTATTTCAAACTTGTTTACCTTCTGCAGCACTGCAGGGAGGTAAAAATTTCCTTTCTTGTTATTTTTTGTAGTTGTCCTACTTAGCTGCAAACCAAGCACTTGAGGTTCAACTCCAGAGCAAACTCGTGTTACTCTTAGCTCTCTGACCCCCATTCAAGCCAAACCTACAACAGCATCCTGAATTTTTCTGCTGATGGAAGATTTCATCAGTGAAGAGCCGGGCACCGTAGACCATCACTCTTCCTCATGTGCTCCATATTTCACCACCCTGACAGAATCAGTAGTAAAACGGAACTACCAGTGATCAAAATCATCCCTAAGTAGGTCGTCACCGAATTTCAGAGGCAAGCACAGTTTTACACAACATAACTCCTTTGCATTCTGTAGTGGTACTTTCCTGAACCCCAAGCCGGGCCAACTGGTTCACCCCATAATCACTGTATTGTCATGCAACAACCTACCCCAATTTCACTAGGGTGCCATAAATCAGGCCTCACATTCAGGGAGGCTGTAAAACCATCAGTGGCAGATAGCCTGTGTCCAGCTACGGTCTAGTGAGAGTGCTCTGAAAAAACTGACAGTAGGAAAGTTTACCACTGTCATCCGCTGCACAAGGCGAGCACGATGTTTGTGATACAAACTGATGTCTACCAGACACCCAGGAGGAAGCTGAGGTGCAACCTTCTGCTGCAGAGGTCTCTCTCGGCATTCACTTTTATCAGCTCCAGTGCAATATTTTCAAAACCTCCCCCTGGGTGATGTCCTTCAAGCCTTTTCTAGGTATCCAGTCTCAAATTTGATTTTCCTCCTTTCATTCTCCCGATTCTTCAAAGATCATTCCAGAAACCTGATTTGATTAGAAGTCTCTCTTAACGTAAGCAATTCATCCTCACACACACGGAGCTGTTGATTCACCTTTTCTTTAATTTCATTTTGCTTGACTTTCATTTGAGCTATCTCAATTTTAACCTCTGTTAAAGCTCCATCTACCTTGTTTACTGTTTCTTTGATTTGAAAGATCTCCTCCATTAAGTCCGTAAGCGACAACTCTATGGCCATTTTTGGCTCCAGCTGTTTGTCAGGAGAGGTCAGCCACTGCCTCGGTCTTTTATTTGTCTGGAGCAACATTCAAATTGTTTTCAGAGCAATTGTTTTCTTCTCATTTCCTGCCATCGCTGTTTGAAAATAATAACGAATTACCTCAATTCTAAGGAAGGTTTCACCCCTTTACTTCATTATCAAGAGCAGGGAGAAAGACTGTTTCAGAGGTTGGCACCCTGCACAAATTTCCTCAAGTCTTGCTTGAGCAATAATACAGCAGGAACAGTTAAAAGTTATCTTCTACATGTATACAGGATCCTGCAAGAAAGCACTTGAGGCTTCAGAAAATTCACCTTCTTAAAATCCTGCCAGGCAGGTAAGCACTAGATCTTCTGAATAAGACGGCCAGTAGCAAAAATACTTAATTTATAACTTGCACACTAAAACAAAGTTCTTGGAGTTTTTTGGGTTTTGTTTTTGGGGGGTTTTTTGTTTGGTTTTTGATTTTTTTTTCTTTTTCTTTTTTTCTTTTTTTCCCCAGCTCTGGTTAGCAGGATCAGTTCCTTAGCTGGACAGGAAGCCTGAGGCAGCTCTGGAAATAGGTTTCCTGCCTCGATACAGAGTTGCCAGACTATCTTTTCTCCTCTAAATACATACAAAATGTGTTTAAAAGAAAGCATCCAACACATGGAGCTAATGAAAGAGTAGTTTTAGATCAGAAAAGGGCTTTTTCTCAAACAAACCTTTATACTTTGGTCTATTATTTCATGTCAATAAGGAAGATACAGAGACTTAAGATGTGTATTTAAGTGGGGGGTTTGTTTGTTTTTAAAAGTATCTTTACTTTAAATCATATCCCAGTTATCACTAAGCCCATCTCATAATCAGCATGCTGTAGATTAATATTTTACATTAAACATCTTGATATTTTTTCATTTTGAGCACACTGCTCCCTTCCCCCTCACGTACACAAAAAATGTCACACTGAGATTCATGCACTGCCCTACAGACACAAAAACATATTTTTTGTATGCCCTCCCAGGGGAAACATATCCCACCTTTACTGGACACTTCTCTTTAAATGATATGACTCCTTATCTCTAGGAACCCTTCCCTTCCATGACTGAGCTGAAAGGCTGGATAATTAGCTTGTGTGCCATGCCCTATCTTTAAGGCGGATAATTTGAAGTGAAAATGAATCTCACACTTCCACACTTTTTTTCCAAGTTGATTCCTTTCTAGTTTTAACATTAAATTTCTGTTCCATTAAGGAGTGAAGCTGTGTTTTTATTAGAAGCTGTTTTTCTAACACTGCAGAATCTTCACCCTATCAAAGAAATGTTTCAGTATTACCTATAAATTATTTCTGCAATAATTTTATTACTGTATTGTGACTTCCTTACACTACAAACCTGTGCTTCTTGCAAAACAGAAATGCGAAGTTAGATTCCCAACCTACTAAAGGACACCTAGCCATACAGACTTAAAAATACTTAAGTGATTTACAAAACTTCACAGAATTAACTTGACAGGCAGTTTAGATTTTTGACCTTTGACTTAACAGAGGCAAATATTTGCAGAGAGAAGATGGGTTATCAGATTGTTTCATATACAAAGTCAGGCAGTTTCTTTTTAAGAATGAACTCCAAATTTGTCTTTTTCCATCATGAATGAGCATTTTAACATCTCCTACCAGAAAAAATATCTTGATGTAAAGTCTTAATATATACTCTTAATCAGAATACTATAAAATCTTTCAGTAGAAATTACAAATCTCTATAGAGGGAATGGAACAGGGGAAAAAGAAAAGGAACATCGGTGTACATAAAAAAGACTCACCACTTTTGCTTTAATCTATAAATAAACAAACAAGGAAATTTTAATACTTTCTTCTTGCATTAAAGAATGAACACACAAATGTTATCTCTCCTGGTGCAATCTATTTGGTATGCCATAAAACAGAAGACAAGCCAGCTGGGTCTTGAGTCCCATTCTCACTGGGGCCCCTTTTCATCACCAGAGCAGTGCAAAGCAGCCTCCGTGTCAAAGAAACGGAGCCCAGATGAATTCACGGCTGAGCACAGTGACTCTATAGCTGTAGCTATTAGGAGAAATCCAGAACAGGATGTAGGAAAACTGTACAAGCTGAGTCTAAGGAGACAGAGGCCACATCTGGATAAAAGATTAAATATAAGTGTTCTATACACATATAGGACAGAAAAATAAAATTACTTGGACCTAAACTGAGACATATCACAGAGACGACACAAAGAATAAACAGCAGCACTATGAGCTATGTTTGCTTACCAAGCGAGGAACGAAACTTCATGAAAAATTATCATTTAAAATTATCATAATGCTGGGATACAAAACCGGCACATTTGCAGACTGATATTTCTAATCTCTACTTAATGTCCATAGTAGTGATTGTATAAAATAAACCACTAAAAATTCCTAGCCAAGCAAAAAGCCTGATAATTTAACTTCCTGGCTTGGCTTCCAAAGACTAATGCAAAGTTTAGTAGATGCACAGTCAAATAAATCTTTCAACTACAGCTTTCTTTTTTTTTTTGAGAAAATGGTAAATATGGTATTTTCTATATTATATACCAGAACTACAGTCACAACTCAAGAATGTAGATCTTTCAGCCATTCATTACAGAAAATATTGCTTGAGGGAAACTGCTTTAAACTGATTTATGTGGTAGACACCCCAGTCAAATTGGACAATGTGGCAGATGGTAATGGATTTATGCATATTTATGTAGCATGTAGTTACTTGTCGACTTTGTTATCCATCTTTTGCCCCTTCCAAAAGTAGATAGCAATTTATAACAACTGTGACGCTGTGACTGGCTGACACTCCCTTTGCAGCCCTTTCCTCTGGACAGGCTAAAAAGCAGCATCCTTTGTGCAGCTATTTTAATTGTTTTACAGTTTTATTACAAAACATCCTGTCTGTTACACTTGCTTCCTGAAGCTATCATAACAATGTTAGTTGCCACTGCTTAAATCTGCCTCAGGGTATCTGTTTTTACAGTTACAATTAAAGTCAGTAAGTAGTTCACCAACATGTTAACATTAATTTGTCTTTTAATTTATTTGACCTTTTAAACTAAGCAAGTAACTCACGGAGGTAAGGGATGCACAAAGTTCAATTGCTATACATTTTTGCAGTAAGGTGGTTTTACGTTCTTTTGCACCTAAACATTCAAGTGTTCTGTTGCAAGTGCTTTTATTTATTCTAAATCTCTTCAGAAAAGGCAAAATATATTCACATTGCATTTAATATGCATGTGTTTTAGATAACACTAATGCATACACCACCAGTATAATCTTTAAAATTCATAACAGAGTAACTGAGCAATCTGAGAAGAGCTTCTAAAACCTTGATGCACTAAAACCGCTACAACCCTTACAAATCCCTATATTACCAAGGATTGTTTATAGGACACATCAGAACTGATGCCAAAACAAAGAACACAAGGAACGAAACAATCAGAAAGCAACAAACTGCTTTGGTTTTGGTACCGTTTTCTCCTGCAGACATGGCAAATGTAAATAAAAAGTTGTTAACAGTAACTTCTGATGCCCTTTGCTCTCATTTAAAAATGCAGTCTCATTTAAAAATGTATCTGCGTGCCTTATACTGGTCTCTAGAATCTGATGCAAAAACACCCAGGGACACATTTTAATATTTAAGATAACTTATATATGCGTATACCTTTTTAAAAAGTTGTTATACATAGATGCATACATTTATATTGATCACCTATTAATCTAAAGTATATTTAAGTAAGTCTCCCAAGCTGCAGGAAGAACCCCCAGACAAAATTTCAGGACCACTTTAAGCTAACTCTAAGCTATGCTGGCGCAGCTTCCCCACGGTTTTGGTAACATGCCCTTTGCCTGTGGGCATCATTGTGAGCTGCTGAGTCTATCTAAAACCCTGATAAGATGAGAGGGGTACCACCCACATCAAGAGCACTCCCTGGTAAATTAGACGTGGGGGGATGGTGAGGAAAGACTCATCAAATGGTCATTTAGTGTCAGAGCCATTCGAGCTCAAGCAAGAGGCAGCAGAGAGGGAGGGAAGCTTGGGGGAAAAAGGCTAAAAAGGGGAAAAGATCAAATGAAAACAGCCACTACCATCTAATAAAAAATTAATCCTCATAAAAAAGATAAGAACTCATTCACTCCCTCCTGGTTATTGAAGCATTTGACTCCTTTCCTCACAAACCTCTCCCATGACAAACAAAGCTTTAAACTGTTATTGCCATCTTTCTCCCAAGTTCTCAAACCTCTCTCAGCTGGAAAAGCCCTTACTCAGCTGAGCTTCTGAGCATCTACAACCTCCAGCCTCCATCCTTTTGCAGCCCAGTCATCGCCAATTAACACAAATATTTGCACCAAAATGACAACAAAAAGCAAAAAAAAATGTTTATTTTTGGTTGAGGGGAAAAAAAAGAATATATTAAAATACAAGGGATTTTGAAAATATTTAATTTTGGCATCGACAATAGAAATCCATTTTGCATCTATTTGGTTCGATTTTAACATCTGAATAGTGCATACTATTCTTACTGATACACAATTAAAACAAACATCCAAATTTAAAAAACAACCAACCAACGAACCCAACCCAGGCCAGTCATGTATCTTTCTGTTTCCTCTGTGCTGCCAGCAGAACAACCGAGCTGCCACAGGATTTAGTGCAGCGAGCTGTGGAAATAAGAAATCAGGCTGTGCCTCACCTAAGCACCGAGGCCACACAATATGAAGAAAAATGCTACGGCTGGAAGTGGTTGTCGGTCAATTACTCACCCTTTAAAATCCTATTATCTTCCAATTCTGCCGAGGAAAAAAAGGCACTGCTGAACACAGAAAGGCAGAACAAACACTATCTTTTTAACCAAATGTGTCCGAAAGAGTTTGTCTCTCCATATGCTGCCAGTCATCCAGCTGAAAAGCTTGGTTCTGACTGGGTGGCTCACAGCACCAAGCGAAGTTAATGGCATTTTAAGAAGAGAGGTGTATGTGGCAATATTTGACTTAAGGCTGTTTAGCACACCGTGGCTACAGAGTAAGCAACAGAGATGAATTCTAGATAAAGCAGATAAAAGGAATGCAAAACCTAGCCAAAAGAAAGACTAATGCCTGCCAGGTAAAACGCAAAACTATGCGTCAAGAAGAATATTCAGTAAAGAGGCAGCAAGACAGATTTAAAATATATTTCTAGCAGAGTGGAGGATCAGTGCTCTTGCCATTACAGAAACCTGCTGGAGTGCCCCCACATCGGTGTACCCCTTTCACACTGCTAAAGGCATAAATTACAATACAGTGAGATTTATCAGATGCCATTCTGTGCCGGAACAGGATGAAAAGAATAAAGCTTTGCTCTGGTTTAAAATGTGATAAGACTCTTTTACAAATTGACCACCGTCAGGATATTTATCCCACAAATCTGAACTCCAAAAATCTTCACAGCATCCCTCCTTGTCTGCACACCTGTATCTTGACATCAAAAACATTTAACATAATTAAAATGGGGCCACTGCAGAGGGAGTGAATTTCCCCCTGCCCTATGGAGATGAGACCACATCATGTACAACCTGAAGGGAAGCAAAGGAGACTACAGGATCCTGCACAGCTCTCCAGAGCTGGCTGGTCCACAGGACCATGAGAGAAGGAAAACCACCGTGGAAAGGTGTGTGCTTAAAGCTCCTCTTCTCTGGCAATAACGGTGTGAGGGATTATTTCCCAGGGACAGAAGCCCTCTGCTGGTCAAGGCTTTTTGTAAGATGATTTACAGTAAATGAATGCATGCAGGTTTTAATTTGTCCCTGGTTTTCCTACAAAAGCAGAGCCATGAATGAGAAATGCAAGAACAGATTTCACTTTCCTTTTCAGGAAAAATCGACTAATCTGAGTACAGCAATCAAATATTTTTTATTCTTATTAACTGGCTAACTTCTGGTTTTTTATTTCAAAAAATGCTGTCCACCCCATAGTTAAATATGTAATCACTTTCAAAAAGTCTTCATGACTTAAACAGTGCTGACATCACATATACACTCGACACCTCTTTCACTGTTCACACAAAAACAACAAGAACTATTCAAATAAAACATGTTACTGACATAAGTACTCAGCCCTGCAATTTGTTCTCCAGCACAGGTATTTAATATTTAAATGCATTGAATTTTTCAAAATTTTAAATATTTAATATTGCTATTACACATCTGAATTGTATTTTAGGTTTCCAAAATTATGTATAAGCATAAAAAAAGGCATTACCTCACCTTCCCATGAAACAAGAACATTGGTCCTTAAAGCAAATCAAATCTAGCTTTGGTTTTGACTGCGAGAAGGCCTCCTAGCTGTAGTATTGAAATCGGTTAATTGTATTTTTGGGGCTAATTGTATTTTTGGTACCTGTTCAAAAGTGGAATTATTTTCCTGGGAGGGATAGGTAAGTAAACTTTTTAGACACATCCCTCAAAGTTCAACAGGAAGAATTAATTCTTGATTTCTTCAAAATATCCAAGGCTTGTTCCAGCCAAAAAAAGAGCCTCTCTAGACAAGTCAGTCTTTGAATACACAGACTTTATCATGCAAACAAATACACAAACACACACAGGATTCCTTGTCTCAACACCATCCTACAGCTCTTATTATTTATTTATTGTTATTACTGATTCAGTCAAGAATCAGACTTTACAGTCTAGTGCTTTACTCATGCACCAAGAGTAAAGGTTGAATCCGTATCGTTTTCATTGCAAGTTCAGCATCTAGCATGTAACAAAACTCTGAAAAAAAATCATCATCTTCACACTCCTTAGTCCCAAGGTCTTAGACTACAATTTTGCAGTTCAGTGCATTAATGCTTGGCATCTTCAAATCTATCCAGAATAAAGAAATCAAGGAACATATATAAATAAAAGACATCAAATCAGGTGTAGTCCTACAGAGGCAAATCTTGTTATGTGGTGGAAGCAGTGTATTTCTAAACCTATAGCAACAACCAAATAGTAAATCAAAGCAATACAGCCCATCTACAAAAGAGACACCTGCTACTAAGATAGCCCTAAAAATTATTTTAAAATCCAGTATAGCAGGATTCTTAAAAATTAAGCTAATGCCATTATAAATTAATTACAGAAGAATCCTTCTGTCAAAAAACGTAGTGACCAGCACGGCACACCACACCACTTCTGCACCTGTGCAACCCTAATCAGCTGGTCAATACCAGACAAGTCATTGCTTGGCTGCCAATGCATATTTTGTATGCCAGTCAAAAACTCACATTTACCTACTGTGAGTCAGCAAAATGGAATGTTTAGCCAACCAGCTCAAAAATTCTGGCTCACAGGTACCAAAATTTGCCCATGTATCCAAGTTTAGCTAGCAGCTGAATCCTTTTTCCACAGAAAAAATATGTGAATGAAAACACAACAGGATTTTCCTACAGAAGACGCAGTAGTCTGCCCTCAAGATCTGAATGACCTACAATAAAATGCCCAGTTCATCAGTCTTGTTAACAAATTATTACAGCTGCAGCCAATAGCCTCATTCACGTGCACTGAATTCAAGTTGCCGATACCTTAAATCTGTTATTTTCTTATTTCTTAGCATCTAACTCTATAACCCCCAGGCAACAATGCTCTCCTATGTGCTTTCTGAGCGATTTTCTAGATTTTTTTTTCAATGATAAAGAGAATTTCTATTAAATTATATTACACTGACAACAACTCAGGTCAAGAGGAGGACTGATTCTTCAGGCTCAACACCCAGCCTTCTATGAGGTGATCACAGGAAGCAACCACCACGTTGCTGTCCTCCAGACCCCAACCAGAGGACAAGAAAACTGCTCTGTCTCCTTGCAGGACAGAAACAGAAGTTATGGGTGCCAGCCTAAGATCCAAGCAGGAATTTGCTCCAGGAGACACAAACTCTTTCTGCCTATTCAGTGCAAGTTTCCTGATCCTCCTTTGCCCCGATGCCCTTGGGTGCTGCTGTCCTACATGTTCCAGAGAAGGAAATGGGCATAAAAGGCATCACACCCACACACGGTGGGGTTTTACAGAACAGGGCATTCTCACCCAGTCTGCAAAAGGGCATAATTTTAAAACACCATTTCTGAAGGGAAAAAAAGATAGTCATAAGGACAAATCACATCCTGTGGAAAGTAACTTGTATCACATCATATTCTCTCAAGAATACTCTACATAGCTAACAAAGGAGCTTAAAGCTGTAACTGCAATTACAACAACATGTTAATACTTAAAACTCTTTTAACATAGCTCATCATTTGATATGTCTGACAAAGTACTTCCTGGATGTATTACAAACATCTTGTGCTAGAGTGCAAAAAGCCAAGCACCATCTCAAAGATTCAAGTTTATGAAAACCAACAGATAACATTTATGCTTAATTTTGAAGATTTAAGACAAGACTGATGTTTCCATTTACATTAAAACCACTATTAAGGGAACAAAAATGTAGATTTTAAGGCTTGGAGAAGACTGGACATCAGTAAGCCAAGCTCTTGGCAGGACAGTTACAAAGGGTGGAAGTTATTAAAAATAAATTGCCATAAGCCTTAGTTCTAAATGTATTATGAAGCAAGTGTACAGAGTTTAACCCATATTTCAGCAAAGCAAGCCTTCCTGAACGATGGAAGCTGAGAGCAGCATGCCAAACCTGTAGCATTAAGCCAACCAACCCTAGAACAGGTTCTTCAGCCCAACTTGCTCCTGATGGAGCTGCATTAACTTCGAGAAGACTTTTAAAGGAGTGAGATGTCCTTCTAAATCAGTACGGGTGGCACAGTCTGTCCCTGCAAAACGCTGACCCAAAGCCTCGCGGTGTTAAAGGATGAGTGATGTATTAACAGTATTAAATTGTTATGGTAGTAACATTTAACTATGTTTAAGCAGTAGATGTCAAAGAGAATGCATCAGCACTGGGGAACCCGGAGCAAGGCATGATTTGTGGTGACCCTGTAGAGCTGCAAGGACCAGGATCAACCTTAGTGAGCTTCACAACAGGCACAGAGGGTAAGGCTGGGGAAAGCTGACACTTACATGCACAGACACAGGAGGAAATAAAGGCTCTCACTCAATGGAGTGACTCACGCTGAGCTGACTGAAGACAGAAGGAGGGATTATGCATAGATCCAGTCTGAAACAAATCAATCAAACTGAACATTATTCTCCAAAATGCAGAACATGTGCCACCTGAATTAAAACAAAATACAAATACCTATTAACAAAAAAGGAAGTTTAGTCAAAAAGAAAATCACGCCAAGTATCATAAACAAATCAGTGCAATTGACAGCATAAGACAGTATCTCTAATTGCAGTAATTAAATAAATAATAATTGAAGGAGCCTATGTAGACCACAGCAGCTGTGGCACAGGTCAGGCAAGGTGCCTCACTGTGGGATGTGCCAAAACACAGCCAAGCTTTGTCCTGCACAGCACCACCAATGCCACCCACATGGGCACCTCTCAAACAGGGACCTTGGGTTCACGTTACTACTGCTGCTAGTTCATTCATGCTGCCAAGTATAGTCTTCATGTTAAATAGGAATAAAACTCACAACTATTAATGAGGCTAGCAGGACTTAACAGTGCCAGAGAGACACAAGTTTCCTACTGTTCCACCGAAGTCATTAAGTAAAGAGAATTTCTGACCACTTTAAGGCTCCCTTATATCTGAGAGAGCGTTATGCAGTCTGAGAGTACCTTGAAATCCACACTACTGCATCCAGAGTAAGCAGAGGGCAAGTCACATGGATTAAAAAAGAGAAACTAACTGCAATTCTAAAATTAACAAATGACACTTTGGAGATACCTTGTATCTTCAATGCAGCACTGGGAAATTGTGTTTTTATTTGTAGCAAAACTAATGATAAACAAACACATGAGCACTGATAATACTCTATTGTATCTTTTTTTGAGTCACAACTTAGCAATGTGCTGCACTGTATTTATCCCTCTGGAGTCTGGCTCTGTCCCTACAAATTTCGGTTTAGCTCAGGTGGCGAAGGTCGATGCTTGCTTGTGACAATATTTCAAAGCCTGACATTGATTCCACAGGAATGGTGAAAAAGTTTTGAAAAAAGGTGAAGCAAGAATCCTGTGTGACAATCCACTTATGGGGCTATCATACATCAAGTTTCTCTATTTTTGCACACAGATATTTGATGCAGGTAAAAAAAGAGGAGGAGTGGTCTATTGAGGCTCCAACGATGCTATAACTTACCATAAAGATGAAAGACAGTAATGAAGCAATTGAATCTACATAAGCACATATCCTTAGTAACTTAAGTAAATATATATAAGTGAGTCAACTTGAAGATGCTAAGACACCTATGAGCTGCACCACTCAGTCCTGTTGTGGTCTTGCTCTAGCAAACTATTTTTTCAGCATAGGTGAAAGGAGAAGAAGGGAAAAGGAAAAAAAGGAAAAAAGGGAAGAGAAGCAGGCCAATGTTAAGACAGCAATATGTTTAGGTGCCCGATTTGACAGTTCACAACTCATTTTGTTTTGCATTCTGATAATTCTCCTTTTGAACTTCTCTGAAGTTTCCTTCAATCTTCTTCAAGACTATATGAATTCATTTTCTCCTACTTACTCAGTCTCTTTGTCTGCATATCCATCAATAGCTCCTCTACTTCCCCACTTAGGTTTCTCTCCTATTCCCTGCCTTTGTGATTTTTTCTAAGTCAGTGGTTTTCTTGTACTTTTCTTTTAAAAATTAGATCTTCATTTCATGGTTGCTCTCTCCAACCCGCCAAAAAACTCCACCAGAATATGCTCAATAAATTGCTGTACTAAACCAAGTATTTCCTTCATGCAAGAAACAGCTTCAAGGGCACCAGCAGGCCTGCTGGAGACAGGACAGCAGTATTACAGCACAGCTAATTAAGTACCTTTTCCTTCAAATTCCATATGGACTCTGCTTTTACCATGGTTAAGTAAGACTCATCACGGCAATTATCTTCTGGACTGTGAACAATATTGAAGTGTAGCACATAATATTTATATAAAAGCACATTACAAATTGATCCTGAGGGCGGGAACAGTAATTTTGCTGTCTACACAAACTATCTTTAAGTGCAGTTAAGAAATCATTTCACAGGCTCAAACTATATAATAAAATGAAGCTAATAAGCATGACTGAGACACAGAGGGAACAAATTATCTTCTGGCAATATACCCTACAATTGTGACTGGATAAAACTGTTAATCTGCAGCTGAGTAGAAAATGTATAATCTGAAGGGATTCCTTCATTTAAAATAAAACAATCTGCTATCCTTTGATAAAACAGTAAGAACTTTCAGTCTTACACAAATTACAGTAAACAGCACAATACGACACACGTGCAACAGAAAAAGAAGTTAAAAAGAAGTTACTCAGTATCTCCAGCATTAAAAAGTTCCTTTAGTTGACTAGAGAATACAAGCTAATAAACATCTGGTATCATGAAGATTCCTCCTCTACTCACACATACCTTTCTGCTGATACAAGAATCCAGAGCTTTTTTCCTATTGCTCCCTCCTGTCTTCCTCGTACTAACCATCTGAGCTGTTACATTGAATTAATGTAAAACCAAAAAAAGATTTCATATGAAACAGCTACTCAAACTTCACTTACAAACCACGGGTGCTTTTCCACGTGAAGTTAAATGATACGCATCTTTCACAGACAAAGCATCTGAGATTTAACTATGCAGAGTAATCTTTCAACACAATTATTACTAATTGCTTCTTGTGATTCCACTTTCCAAACGTGTTCTGACAAGAAATACAGAAAGTAGTGTAGGTGAGCTCTTAAAAGTGAAAGCCAAAAGTAATATTATAATTTAAAAACCAATTCAATATATTAAATTAGAAAAACCTTTCTGTGCTTAAGTAGACAAGCAACATAAAACAATTTATTTCGTGCTGAAGAAGGTCCCTGCACACAAGGGGGAAATAGAGTATATCTGTTTCCAGCATAGAAATTACAGACACAGCCATTAAAATTGTAAATTTCTCCATTTACAGTCCCACAGGGAAGCCCGCCACAGAAACGCCCCTCTAAAAGCAGAGCGGATTTTTTTGGTTTTCCCCCGGACTACATCAACCTGCTACTCGCAGATGCGGACGCTGCACTTCACACGAAAAAGTACAAACATCAAACTGGGCTGCTGCAGACTTCAGGCGCTGACTTCAGTGGAAGACAGCCACATCTTGCTGTGGGGAAAACAGGCCAAGCAATTAAATATGCATCAGCATTAAAGCTAAATATACAGAAATAGCTTACAGACATAATTCTGGCTTACCAGCTCGGCATGCATAACCTGCATACATATTTCATTTTTAGCTATGAAGACAAAACTTTTGTACAATATACTTTCTGTGACACTATCTTTACCATTCTGCACATCACTGAGACTTGGAGCAATAAAAAATAATATGACAGCATTAGTAGGACCTAGGCTTTTTTTTTTTTTAACTAGAAACTTGTTCAAGGTACAATTGACTTTAGAGATAATACCTGTCCAATTAACATTAATGACAAGTATCACAAAATTCCTTCCTTGGTGCTTAAGCCTCTAGTGTACAGCTCTGACTTTCCAACTCTTTCTTTTTTTCCTTTACCTTTTTTCTTTCACAGTTAATTCCCAATAATATAATCCATAATAACGTGAATTCATAATAAAAGGCAGGCCTGTGAGCCATTCTGCCTCAGAGCAACATCCCCAGTACACCAAAAAAAAAAGAAAAAAAAGAAAAATTGGCAGAAACACTCAGCTACAGCCACACATTTAATGCTTACTTCCAACAGTAAAATGAGGCTATCTGCATCCCATATTTCATGACTTAATATATAATGAATCTCTGGCACATCCATAGGTACAAAAAGGAAATTCTTTCTTTCCTGCCCTATGGCAGCTCAGAATAGTCTGCCAAACCCTTCAAAGTGTCAGCAACCTCTTATAGAGATATAAAGACAATGGATAGCTCTACCAAGCTGCTAACATCTGCTCAAAACCTGCAGCTTCTCTTTTCTTCTTCCAGCACTTACCCAAGCTAGCATGCACTTGCATAAGTCTTTAAAGCACTGAACATTTAAGCATGTCACAATTCTATGATGTCTCATTTATATAATTAGTTCTAACATATGGCCCACAATCAGTGTGGGAAATCTAAAATATTCTTTGGGAAGCTGTCAAACCTAAAGGGATATATTTTTCACTAAGTGAAAAGAATTAAATATGCAAATTCTGCTTACAATAGGGATAGGGAGGAAATAGAAATCTAGCCCAAAAGGCATGCTTGCTCATTGCATCAAATGCGGGTTATTATGCTTTGTACCTGTCAGTGCCAGTTCAAATCAGAATATACAGTGACATGCAGAGAAGCTCTGCAGCCACCAGGATTTTAGCAGTGCTGCGGAAAACCATACAGTAGATAAAACCAAAACCCACTGTGAAAACGCCAGCTATAATTAACACACTGGGCTGAATACGGATTCAAGGCAGACTGCATTAATCCATATCCTTTTCAGAACTTCAGCTGTCCCCCGGACAGGGACACCTCTGTAACATCTGTAGCAAGTAACACACCATGTGCTAGCAGGGACCACTGTCACGCAAGCTCACCCCAATTCTCCCTTCAGAGACAAAAGCCCAACAACCCTAAAAACCTCTGGGCTAGGATTTAATTCTCCTCCACTTGTTTCTGACTTGAAAAGCTGCATCTGTTTCAGTCGTGGCACCACTGTGAGCAGTGGCAGTAGGAATCCCTCTCCCACCACTGGGAATGACCAACTCGGAGAGAACCAGAGCCAGCATCCACGTCCCCTACCAATAGGTTCTCTCACTTCCCTGAGATCCCTTCAGGATCAACAGCTAGTTATCAACGAATTGTTAATTAATCAGTTGTACAGATCTAGGTGAAACACTACTGGAAATGCACAGAAGAGCTCCACAGCATACAACTTCCCTGGGATGTTTAATTGGCTGTCCCACAAATCAAAGTAAGCAGAATAAACTACAGCAAAAATAGCCTATATGTGCAACTAATAACTTTGCTCTTCGGTAAAGCACTATTTAGGGTGGAAAAGGAAAAATCCAAAATCATCAATGATCCCACAGTAAGGAAATAACATACTCCAAAATAATTTCATCATCATTCACTTTCTGAATAAGCACTGAAATACAGAACCAGCCATACATTTCTCGAAACGGTTGTTAGAAAAGTCAAATCTCTTCAGCAAAACCCTTTCCTAAAGGCAACTTCAGCAATGTAAAAGCTCAGTAATTTGTCTGAATAAAATCCTGCACCCTGTGGTTAAGAACCTGCCAAGCAAGCCAAATACACTAAACAAGCAGAGCTGGCATTTGACATGTCTCCTAAGAGTGAGCTGTGACAAGTTACTAATGATCTCAGTTAGAAAGCAACTAATAGTTTGCTGTAAAAGGTATAAAGACATGCAGAAACCTGGTAATAAGGACCAAATGCTGACTTAAGATAAACAGCTAAAACCATTTTTAGTGAATGACACTGCTCCATACAGCTCTAAACCTGTCCCTCCAAATGTTCCACACCTTTTGTTGTTAGGTGGATTCATCCCTAACAACACTGTAGCCTAAAACATGCCCTAATGTGTGAACTGCAGTATGTTGACATAAAATTTGTTTTAAATCTTAGAGTGAGCCCCAAACGTGCCACATTTGCCTACAGTAGGAGCTTCACAAAGCTGGAAAACTGGCAGTTGTGAAAAGGAATTAGAAGTGTTAACAGGTACAGAAGAAAAACCTTAACCATTGCACCCCACGTAATGCCAAAAAAAAAGCCCATGAGAAGGGAGATCATCGAGAGAGGAATCACTTGGACAGGAGACAAGTTTGCAAAGCCATCATTAGTGAGTTTCATTAGTGAGTTTCATTAGTGAGTGGAGGCATTTCCACTGTCTGGGGAAAAAAAAACCCAACCCAAACAAACAGAAATAAGCCATCTAGAAATGAGAAAAAAAAGATCCATGCAAATGCAAAGAGTTATCCTCCTTACGACAAGAAAGTATATGGAGCCTTTCTTATTATTTTAACTATATTCAAGTTACTATTTTTATTTAAATTTTCCATGCAGCTTGTTGAAAATGCTGTCTCAACTATCTCTCATAATTTTCAAAGGTGGAAGGAGGAATGTACTAAGCTGATGTCTTGTTCAGATAACTCAATTTTTCTAAAATTAACACCATTTTTAGTTATCTAAGTGCTATACAACAACCAAAGATGGAAGCTGGTTTGCTGTGACAGGAAATGAAACAGACCCAAAGTGTTCATATTTGCACTCAGGCATTTTTCCCCAGTATCCATGCAGCAAAGATTGCTTTTGCTTGAAGATGAGAGTTAATAGACGATCAGGAAGGCATGGTGAACCGAGGTCACAGAATTAAATATTATTTAAGAGCACAATATGCAGTGACAAAAATGACATTTTGACAGGGAAACAGCAATATTAGCCTCAGAGCAAATGAATGATGTGCATCCTTCCCACTGTTAAGCTGTTCTATAATAGAGACAAAGCATGAAAAAGGTTTCAAATACTTTTAAACACAAAGGAGATTACAACCTAAAGCCTTAAGCCAAATCTTTACTTGTATTAATAAGGCTGCTTTACATCACTGCAGTAAAAGAAAGGGATCCTTAAGACACTGTCAAGGCATCAAGAGTAGAAAAAAATACCTTTAACATAAATGAGATAATCAGACCTAGCAAGATTCAAATCTAGGGAAAATAATATATACTGTTTACATAGCATTATATTACGTATTATTATATTATACAACATGTTATAGATCTGCCATTTAGAAGTAGGGCATGCAGGATGTGTACAGGTAATCATTCTCTTGGTTCCCTCTCTAACACATGAAGAGGAAACAATTTTTTAAGATGTCTCTGAAATCTGAAGGCCAGAACTACCAGTAGCAAGGGATTCTGAAGCCTTAGGCAACTTAAGAGAAATACATAAAATTAAGTTCCTGTGCTTTCAAATATAGCACTAAAAGCTAAAGGAGCTTGTTCAGTTAAGTTTGCTTGCTCCTTCCGATCTTAGCAGCCTTTCAATTCCTTCAATATTGATCACTATTTTCCATGTAAAGAGCATTCATATATTTGACATGCAAGTTTCAAGTTGTTTTGGCATGGTCCAGCCAACATGAATAATATTTAATTAGCTGCGTTACTGCTTATTTCAAAGTGCATGAGGTAACTCCTCCAATCACATAAATCATTACACAAATTCTTTCCATTTCGAGAAGCACAAACCATCCCCCAAAAAAGTCTAAAAATTTAACTTAGAGAAACCATATTAAATATCACAAAAATAAGTTTCCACTAATAGTTACAAAGGAATACTACAGATAACTGTAGTGAGACTATGATAATTCAAAGATACCAGTCACTGTAACAGAAGTGTAGTTTTAATATTAGCAACTGCAACAACAAAAAAAAAAAATTCAATGACAAACATTAATGTTGACATTCTCAGGAAACTTGGGGCATTCTTTGTAACTGAAAATAATTTTGGACCCTCATTTCCAGACGTGTACGTCACTCCAACAGCATTACAAAGGCCTACTTGATCTTACATTGATGACTTCAGGTATCTGGACAAGAAACTAAAGCCAATTGAAAACGTGGCTGAAAATAACCAAATGGTTTTGTGGCCAAAATCAAATTACTTTTTGTAAGGTCTTCCATTTTCAGTAAGGTAAGTTGTTAATAACAAGAAAGAAAGAAAATTCTATGTACATCTTAAGCATCACAAAGCTGATGAGTGGAAGCATCACAAAACGAGTGGAAGCACATCTCCAAACATACTGTCAGTAAAATAACATGCAACAAAAATACTCATGGGCTCCCCCCGCCCAAAAAAAACCCTCACACAACTATCACTTTGTCTTCAGATGGGCACTTTCCTCCCCTTCTTCACGCTTCCATTGCGCTCTACTCTGAGAAGTTGTATTAAGGAGGCTGACTTTTTAGTCTTGTAGTACTCTATCACGAAAAATCACTTTAATATGGCCAGAACCAGTAGAGCACTTAAACAGTTTTAGCTAAGTCCTTGATTAATTCTGTTAAAACCAATGAGGAATGCATGAGCTCAAAATTAGTTTCCTGTGTAAATGCTCTGGAACAGGGTTGCAATTTCATTTCTTTCCAGTTTATCAGGCAATTCCTGCTTCTGGCATAAGATACTCGATTCCTTCAGTGTAAGTAGTTCCATCTTTTACTATGATTTCCTTAAAAAAGAGGGAAAAAGTGCTCTCCCCCATCCCCTCAGTAATTTTGTCTTTGAGAAAAATTTAAGTTGTTGAAGGTGAAATTCTCAGCAATTTGCCTGACTTTCTTTCAAAAAATTACATGCCAATAAAAAACAGTTATTTAAAATTAATTTCTCTCTGTTCAGAAAAAGAAGTATTTTCAAAGAGTATTAAATACCTGGAGCTTTTTTTAACAATTTTGTAGAAAAAAAATAAAATCTCATTACAATTCAAGGACAAAACAGAATCTTACAGATCTGCCACAGCGCTTTCAGTAAATGCACGGTAAGCAAAAGTGGTTATAATCCTCACACACAGTCTGAAGATGAGGTAGGAATTACAGCACTTATCAGGAAGACGTGTCAAGTACCCCTTCATGCCCTGCTATATTTGCAATACCTCTGAGGTCCAACCCTCGCTATTCTTCCAGTTTGGCAGCTGGAAGGGCAGGCCAGAGTAACATATGCTGGAGAACTACCCAGCTAAAGCATCCAATGCTTGAGCCTGTAAAGAACCAGCCCAGCACATCATCTTTCCCAAAATTACTGGCCCATCTAATCAAACACAGCTGAATTTCACAAGTCTCACTGAATGCAGCTGTACAAAACAGTATCCCTCGGAAATACAACGATCGAATAAGTAAGATTATTTATCATTCTGCTTTACAAAAGGAAGTTTTTTGGAAAGCAGCAGGAGGCTTTCTATATAAAAAAATCTTTCTTGATTGGCTCTTTGATATTAACAAAGGGCTCTATTTCCTCCTCAGTGTGAGCACATAGCTTCTTTTTAAGCTAAAAGAAGTTACGCATGCACACGGGACAATTTACAGCATCACCTCTTGCAATAGCATCCTTCGGTTTTCACTGCACTCCACCCACGGTCACATTCTGAAGGGAAAAACACCTGACATGTTTGAAGTTAAAGGCAGACATTGTATCTGAAGGATGGAAAATCATGAAGCTGCTAAAGCTGATCAGCCCCAGGGTCTAGGTCCAGCCAAACCCTCTCTGCATTTCTGCATAGACATTCTCTATTTATTCATGAACACGTGTAAAGGAAACAGAAGCTTGCTACTGGAGTCAGACTTTGATTTCATATATGAGCTGAAAATCCAGTCCTTGCACTGAATAAGCAGAAGAATTCAGTATCAGCTAATTTCTACTGATTTTCAAGATGAAAATGGTGCATGTGTTTAAGTAGGCCTGGCTGTGCAGCAATAGTTTCACCTTGTATAAATGTGAGATCCTCCAACACTAAAAAAGCTACAACCACGCTACAGTGATAAAAATCTACAAAGGATTCATGGGGAACATTATGCTCAAGGAGGCCATACACCTCCACTTCCATTCTGCACAAATTTCCAAACCAGTTTTAGTACAATCATGTGTTTGTGACTCCACCACTTTTCCCTCATGAAAAAAGAAAAAAAAAAAACCACATGCTTCTGTACTAGGATTGCATTTTCTAAATAAAGTGAGTTGTGGCTGAAATGCTGATTACCCAGAAGAAATCCTAACAAAAGCAAATGTCATAAACTAGAACTATACACTACACAATATATGCAGTTTCTCTGCAAATGCAACCCTGGCCACGAGAACAGGAAAGTCTTTGGAGTCCCATTACATATAGGAAGAATAAGATATTTATGAATGGGCAGTAGCTGCTTGTGCTCATTGTCCTGGGAGAAGCATATATATTCATAACAGCTAGTGGACTTGAGTAAGTTCCATGTATTTACTTTGTTTCAGAAGCATACATAAGCTACACCACAGTCCAGGATTTAAGGCTCATCCAAATCACTGTCAGTTTTCATGTGAAGGAAAAAAATAACCCACAGTCAGTTAATACATAAAAGTACACACTCCATCCTGGAACACACTTTTGACAACTGTGTAGTGAATCCTTGATTGAACGTATTATTTGGTACGACTCAAAATCTGTTTTTCTTGAGGGTACTTCCATGAATACACTCTCAATTACATAAATAATGTATCACTAGATATTTGAGAGACTTTCGTTATTCAGAAATAAGTCTTCTTCCGTGAATAAGCACTTCAAAAAAAATCTTTTTTTTTTTTTTGCCATTTCTTGCCTTTTGAATTACTAGAAGCTTGAGACTTCAGTATTCACAGAAGAGTTACATACTTTCTCTGCACTGCAGTTGTATAAAAACTGAGAATTCTAAGAAAGAAAGAAAGAAAGAAAGGAAAAAACAACTGAAAGTAATCAAAATGGAAAGTCAGACACAGGAGAGCTGTGGTCTATCTAATGTAACCTTTGGCCCTAACAGTGCCTACAGTACCACACAAAAGAAAGATATACTATAGGCACAAGTACAGAGCAATTTGCCCAACACTTGAGCTTTTTTTCTGTATGACTATGCCTTAAATCACTATGCTGGGATATTCACCCTAACTTCTGTAACTGTATCTATTCTAATTAGCCATGTAAATGTCAGTTTTTCTTTTTGAACTTATGCATTTAGACCAACATATTTAGTTTGCCACAAGTTCCCAAAGTTAATTATACATTGTATAAAAAACGCCCACCCTGTTTAAATCAGTTATCTCCATTTATTGCCTTTCAATGTAGTTCTTTGTTCTTGCTGTAAGTTAGAGTGCATGATTTATTTATACACACACCCCCCACTGACTGCTCATCCTCTAACTTAACTATGCTGGTTTTATTTCTTTCAGTACCTTGACACAAGGAATTCCTTCCAGTGCCACAAAGCACTTCTGCCCATCCTGCAGTTCTTCTCTATTTTTATTCTATTTTCTTAAGAGTGATTCACAACAAAACAAATAATTCCTGTTATAAAGCAACATGTTATAAATAAGCAGTAACTACTAACTAGAAAATACTGCCACTGTTTTATAAATTTTTTTGTTAATTTCACCTTCTTTTTGTTTGTTTGGGTTTTTTTTTCCTAGAGAGACAGACAAAAGCCAAACTTGCCAGCTTTTCGATTGCAGCAAATGTAGTTAATTTAGTATTCAGCAACAGGCAATTAGGTCAAATTATGTATTCAGAAGATTTTACTCAGATTTGTTAGCTGCAAAATTTCATCTGCCACCACAGTGCCTGTTCCCTAAGATTTGCTAGATACCCCCTACTGTTCCTCAGCCTTCCTCTAACTGGTTTTCTATCGCCCACAGATTATACCATCCCTTTACTCATCTTTTGAATCGCTACCCAAAAGTAGCATTAGTAACATCCACCCTGCTACTGATATTCCTACATCTTCCCATTAATCTTCTATGATGTCCAAGTTCCAAGTGTCCATGTGGCTCTGAGCAAGGCACACACCCTAGAAGACAGTAAAACTCGAGCTGCACTGTGCCACAACTCCTGCAGAAGGAACAGTGCCAGTAAGTCTGCCTCATGCTTCTCCATTCCATATTCTGAAATGTTTCTTAGAGGAGAGCAGTTGTGGTTAAGAACTTTTTCAAAGTCTAGAGGAAAAAACAAATTATATCCTTTAATGTCTTCTAACACCAAATAATAGTCTGGATTAGCTTTAGCTGTACCTGTACCTACTTCATTAGGCCTAGTTGCAGAAATGCTCATAACAATCTATTATAGTCTATCATCTTATGCACCTTTCTTTGCCACTCTTCCCAGAAGACTCCTACTCTGAACTGAGAAGAGGGCCACAAGAGGTCCTGTGATCCAACAAACCCTTTCAATAGGTAGAAATACAGCCAAGGAAAGGAGAAGTTATGCTTTGATATGAAACATCAAATTCTTACAATATTTCACTAAGCCTGTCTGGATGCTGCTTCCACCACCAACTGATATATTTTCTTTCTTCTCAGTCCTTAGTTGGGCAATCCAAAAGTGGGGCAACAAGACAGCTTGAAATACTACATACAAATGAAGTTCACTCCTTTTGTTGAAAAGTCATTTGTCCCAAAAGGCACTCTTCTAACCTCAAAAGCCTGCAAACAGCAATGCTTCTGAGAGCTCATACGCATGCCACACAAACCCGTATTCATTTAAATGTCAGCTCACAAATGCACCTAAGATGCATAAAGAAGGCACTTCCATTTCCAGGGTTTTAGCAGGTTCTTTGGTAGGCTAAACTGTAGTCAGCCTACAGTCAGATATTTCTCCATTGGGTCAGACACAATTTTATAGCAGCAAGTGCTACATTTAGACCCCACTCTCACTGCTTTTCTTTATCTCTTTTTGACAAGGGAATTTCTTCCATGTTTTCACAAACAGTTTGTCCTTGGTTATTCTAGCTACTATGTTTCTGATTAAAAACATCAGAATCAATGATTCAGAAATACTCCTATAGGAATTTTTTTCTTCTAAAAGCACAGTATCAGACGTTCATTTCTATCTTACAGCCTTCTAAATCTAAAATAGCTTAAAGCTATAAGCACAGCTATAAACCCAGCATCTGAATACATCCAAGGAGGTAATACATTTCACCTTTCTAGTACTTATTATCAGCAAAAGTTTTAAAGTATCACAAGAGTAGGTAACAAACCACAAACATTACTGAAACTGGGAAGCAAAGCCATCCAGTAACTTAAAATGCAGACTGTGCAACCATAAAATGCTTAAGAGAAGCAATTCTGAATTGAATATTTTAGAAAAAGGATGGTATATTATTTCATTTCTAGAATGGATCAATATAGTAAAAACTGGATGTAAAAGTCAGATTGGCTGCAAATATGCAGCTTCCTTTCTTCCTTGAACTGTCATTTTGCAACCATAGATTAGTCCTTCAGACTTCATTTAGTGAAATGCCAACTCTCTGCTAATCTCAGTCTACAGTTTTTATTGTACTGCTACAACTTAACACTCATATCCTTAAACATTAAGTTTCTCAGCCCTGTGACTGCAAAGTAAAAATCTTAAAATGCATTACCCTTACAAACTAATAAAAATCAGAAAATAAATAACAGAACAAATACCGCCTTTTAATTTAATCTCAACCTAAACGTACTCGGAGACCAAAAGAACTCTTATTTTTAATTCTGTGGAGAGAATAAGGAAGTCTTTGTGCATTTGATTCTTGAACATCCTCGTCAGAATTTCTGCAGAAAAATAATGGTTCCTTTTTCCTGCGATCTGCTAAATACAAAATGTGAATTATCTAAGTACATGTGAATCTTCTGAAAGCTGGACCTTAACCAAACGTCTCCCTAAGTCTTCTTAATAACACTAAATAATAAATCGCTCACAAGGATGTGGATCAGGCTCCCAGGAAGCTGTTGTATCACGGGTTTGAAATTGTTCAGGACAGAGATACTGATTCTTTACAGTCTGTTTTCTGAGGACCTACTGTAATATGGTTCTGATCAGATGGAGATAAGCAAACAGTTCCCTTTCCTTCAGCAGTAACAGAGGTTAAAAACTCATGCCCAAGTCCTCTGAAGAGCATACAATATGGTATTGAACAGATCATTTCACTCTTCATTACTCAAAGGTATTTCAGCATGAACCCATTCCTGCTCATGGAAAGCCTCAACTAAATACACATTCAGTGCCAGTGACATCAGCTGAGGCTTGGATCTCATCGCCAACCACACACATTTAAGTTCCCCCACTGAACACATGCTTTCTGAATGGGGCTTCAGTCAATTCATACATCAAGATGCTGGAAACAGAAGGGCACATTTGCTACATGAATGATGAGATAACGAAGATGCTGAAACATTACAAAAATACCATAAGCAGAGTTTACATCCTGAAGCAGGCAATGGTCACACACTTCTTGGGACTCCTCCAGGTAAAACCACGTTCTGTAAGACCAAGCTCTTGGCTTGGTAAAAGTCTCACACCTGTGCAAGCAATACCAACTATAGAATAAAGAACTGGCAATAAATTGGATGAATTATATTGATCAATTTTCAACCATCCAGATGACAATTTCCCAGATAACAAAAATGGCAACTTGTAAGTATAGGTTTTCTTTCTTACACTTAAAAAACAAAACACTCCCACCACCTCCAATTTTCAGCTAAAGCCTAATATTACAGATGAACTTCCTATCACAATGAAACTTCCTGACACCTAAATGCAGGCTCCTTTAATGAAACAAACAACAACAAAGGATATAGCGTTCCAAGTTTTCCAATAAAAAAAGGAAAAAGCTGATTTCATCTGCAGGGAGTCAGCTACACTAATTCAAAGTACCTAAAAACTAACTAGGTCCATAGTCCTATATATCAGGTTTAAGGAAAAGAGACAAGGGAAAAAGCAACCACTGAAGTGTTTGCAAAAAAATTTGGATCGTACTGCTCAGAAACATCAGTTTCACCAAAAGTGAAAGATGATTTGAAAAGGAGAGTTTTTGTTACTTTAGAAGGAAAAAACACTTTTGCATATGTAATAATGCAACATGTAATTTAGTAGGCCTAGTGTGATCCAAAACTTAAGGGTTTCCTCTGCCTTATGTTTTATAAAATTAAGGTTAGTTTTACTTATTTCTTGTCTCTGGTCCAGAGCAACAGCTCACAACCAGAACAGGTCTGTTGGTGAAGGTAATTTTCACGCCTTAGGACAATGACTTTGGTCTAATCAAAAGGAAATGCTACTTTCTGACATGACAAATTATCTTTTTTGACATAACAGACAGAACCGTTGCTTCTCTCTGAGCTCAATCTTTATTTCATCGTCATTTTTATCAGATCAGTGCTGGTGGCAATACATCAAATGCTTAGAATTTTAATGAAATTATCATTACAAAGGCTTTCAGGGGTCTGCAAATTTTGTCTGGGCACAGAGCGAGACTGGGGTATGCAGCAGTCTGTCCCACATTCCCTGCTCTCCTGATTTCCCAGTGATGATCACAACAGGCTCTATGCATGCCATCTCATCCTGAGTACTACCCAGGGTAGGTATTCTTGAGTGTCACCCAGTGGGTGGCTTCATATTTTGTAGCAACTTGGAAAGGTCGACAGCCAGTTGGCAGCTGTGAGTTGATAATAGAATTGTACATACACACACATTTGCTTCAACCATCTATGAAGTGTTTCTATGTTAGTCATGGTTATATACAATACATATTAGTTAGTTATATAAATAATCTATGTTTATCCTAAAAGTACATCCAAAAATACACGTAAAGACACACAAACAAAACATACAATATAATTAACAGTATTTTCTTACTACATATAATCACACTGATAGTCAAGAGAAGCTAGCAAACAGAAAAGTCACGTACTAAGTGTTTGATCCTTTAAAAATTACATCTTGATGGTGCCTCCACTAATTCTCCACATAACTTTACCCACTTTTCTTCTTCTCAAAAAGCCCTTCCTCTCTTCCCTTAACATAATATTATAGTTTATCCAATTTCAGTACCTGGTACCAGCGAGCTGACTTCGCAGGAGTACCTTACTGATAGCTCATCTCTTACACATATGTACTGTTCTGCAAAGAAATAGAGCCAGATGATGCTGAACCAGATTCCTGAAGCTGCCATTTCAGAAACACTATGAACATCTAAGAAAAATATGGCTGTGTAATTTTTAACAAAACAATATGGAACCTGATCCGATGCATTAACGGTCCATAATGTTATTGAACAAGACTACAAGAGAGACACTTTACTTGCAGTTGCTTGTCAGACAATTACTCTCTGCTACTGTAATACTTCATGTGCATACTTCCAAGGAAGACTCATGAACGCACAGGTTCATTAAGGGAATGAGAGAATCGATTGTAAAATGGAAAAGGCCGAGTGAGGTCATATTTCAAAGAGATGAATATGGTACACTCCATTATGTTGTAATCAGCCTCTCTCTTTCATCCTAAGAACTGTAATAGTCTATCCTAATTTTCAAGGAAAAAAAAAATCTCACTGCCTGCATCATACCTTCATCCCAAATACAGTGAGGAATTCAAATGTGCTGCAGGCAGTTTCCATTTACCATGGTCTTTGGAGCAGACGGTATTGATGTTGCTGACCATTTTTCTCCTTAATAAGAAAAACATTCAAATGCTACTAATATTGCTGCCTTGGCAAACCACATTTTATAGATGGGACTTGCCCTGTACATGACACATAGAACATCAATCAAGGCTGAATTTTATTTCAATTTATTATGGTTGCTGTCTAAATGAAAAAATGCTTATATCGTTAAAATGTCTTACAATATAAATGTACAAATGATGTAATCACCCATTTTGTGAGAAAATTCTGATTTTGATTAAAAATATCTACAGTTGAACTTCTAAATATTTAATAAATGTGAAACAAAAAAACCACAAGTACATTAAGAAACCACAGTAATTGGTATCTGGTGTAACATCATGATTTTATGCTTGATAGCTTTTATCTTTAGAAGATGGGTTTATGAGCTATTCTTTTAAAATGGTAAGAGCCGCCTTTTTGTTCAAATCTTCGAGAATAAATTACTTCAATCTTGACTTCATTCAAGACCTCACATGTGTGGTTATTCCAAGTCATCATTTATCACAATTCTTTGCTTGCTATAGCCAGCTGTCTCCAGACTGAACCTGGTGCCCTGCAAAAGCCCTGCAAGCCTTCCCAGATACACAACTCTGGACACCACACAATTAACAAGTGGCACAAAGCAGCACCTTACAAGAAGAGAGACAGTACTCAATTTTGTAATTGACTGGAATTCACAAACCTGTCCCAGCTATTGAGACAGAATTTAACGCTTGGCAGAGTCCTACTGGCACACACCACATCTGACGTCCCCAGGAGCTGGCTGGGAGGCTGGCTCTCCCAGCTGCTGCCTCCAGCATGGCACAAAGCAACGCACCCAACATCATGTCCCTGCTGCAGAGAGCGCTGCAGATCATTACGTCAACCCAATGGCATTGAAAACTCATTAAATTGTGATGTTCTCTCTGTATTATTATCATACGGTAATTATATAAATACAATAATTCCCCACTTATGAACAGCCAGCTCTTTCTGCTGTGTTTATTTGACAATACTCTAAAGTCCAGAGCCTAAATGTACTGCAATGCATCAAAGAATGATAAATGGTTACAGAAGTTCACAAGCACATAGCAGACCAGAAACAAAATCCAAACAGTTTCTACTTTGTCAGGTAATCACTGCTCATGCACAATTCCCAGCATCTCTCATGAGACGGAAACTTCTTGAAAGTTTTTGCCTTGCACTGAATTTTACCATAGGCAAGAACTGAGGAGCAATTTCAACTTGGCCTTTAAGGAAAAAAAAAAAAAAAAGGATAAATAACTGTAAATGAAGGAAGTGTGTAAAAACTACATGACAGATAAGTGGACTTTTATAACACTGCATATTGTAAAGTTTGCCAGAATGTATTGAAAGAAAGTCAGTGTCCTGGTTAAATCACATCCTGCTGCAGCTGTCCAACTTTATAGCTAAAATATTCATATTAATTCCATTAAACAATTACAGAAGGAAACCCAAAATATTATTAAAAGTATGTTGGCTTTGTGCTATCTTTTTTCCGGATTTAATAATAGATAAAATAGTCTCAACTTCAAAGAGTGATTTTTTTGTGTGTATTCACACCCTGGAGGCCACAAAGCAGTTGTCCTGTGGAAATCCTACAAAACCTAAACTTTACTATACATTTCTGACAGACATTTTAGACAAGAAAGGAAGGATATTTTAGCATTTATGGAGCTGGTCTGACATTTAGAGGATCTCAATTTAATTTCCTTGTCTGCCAGACTTCCTTCATAATCGCAGACAAAGTAAATAATTTTCCTTTCCCTAGATTCTCATCTTCGAAATGGAGAAGACCATTAAAGTACTTGAACCATGCAAGTTTTGAAAGACAAAAAAAATACCTTTTCCTTCTCCATTTTTATTTTTTCCATGGTGAGAAATTTACCTGAAAGCTCAATCTTACAAAGGCTTTAACTGTATGTTATGTTATTCTTGAAATTAACAAAACACACAATTTATAAGTAACACACTTTGTATGTTGCAGATCTTTGTCACTGGAAAGCCTTCCATTTTAAAATGCCTGCTCTGTGATAAGAAAAGATATTGAAGAATGAGCACTGGGAAAGTTAATAAACAAAATGCATTCATGGCCCATTACTTCAAATAACTTTACTATATAAATAGTCCACTCATCAAATAATGGCCTCAATTAACATTTAATTTTCAGACAATGCATTTGTAATGTACTGCAGGGATTAAAAGTTCTGCATGAATATCACTATTCTGGAAGTGCCACTACTTACAAGAGAAGTACTGACATATTTTCCACTTGATTAAAAACAGTTTCTAGTCTTTCCTCACCCTGCTTCTCTACTAGGCCTCCTTGTCCTAGAAAGATACAAGGAAAAGATATACTTTACTAAATGTAGGAGCTCCCAGTCTGCTGGCTGATGATGACCATTAGCCTTGCTTTTAAAATCCACAGGCACACTAGTGCAGCATTACCACCAAGGAGAAAACTAAGTGGTCCCTGCGACTTTATTAAGAAAGCAAATGATTAGAATTGCCTCATGTAAGTGCATGCTTCAATCCTTTTTACAACAAGGTAGAACAAAGCAAGTTTTTCCCAGAATCACAGAATACTGTCAGTTGGAAGGGACCCACAAGGATCATTGAGTCCTATACCTGGCCCTGCACAGGACACCCCAAGAGTCACACCATGTGCCTGAGAGCATTGTCCAAACCCTTCTGGAATTCTGTCAGGCTGATGCTGTGATCTGGGGAGCCTGTTCCAGTGCCCAACCACCTTCTGGGTGAAAAAACTTTTTCTAATATCCAGCCTAAACCTCCCAGGACACTCCCACAGGTCCGGTCACTGGTCACCACAAAGAAGAGATCAGTGTCAAAATAACCCGGCACACATAAACTAAAAAAAAAAAAAAAAAAAAAAAAAAAAAACACTGCCAGGAACAAACATGAGGACAAGATCAAGGCAACAATGGAAGAGCCTGGCATTAAGTTGATATTGCAACAGCAACAAGCACTGCAAGAACTGCTGAGATGCCTGGATGCTTGCTACTTGGTATATCTAAATGTGAAAGACCTCCCCTCACTCAGCCATCTTGCTGTTAACGGTGAAAGAGAGTATCTTTGTAATATGTGGTTGCTTTTATCCTGCAACACAATGACCGAGCATTGACGAGATGATAACTAAGTCAGTTACTCAAACACCAACAAAACACATTCTAACAATGACTGCCGCATTCATGGTGTCATTTTAGAAACTGACTCCAGTACATTCAGATTTTTTTTTGTGTCCTGTGGGTTTGACCTGAATCCTAATGAAATTAACTGCTAGAAGAAACCAAGCCAGTATGAGCTACCAGCTTTCACAGCATGATACAAAATCTACTGGAAAAGTCAACAGATGCTTATCCTAGAAGCCAGAAAGGAGGAAGGTCAGAAAGCTCCTGGAAATCTAAAATGGACCTCATTGTGCTTTGATGGTGAAGTGACAGAATAAATTAAAAAAATATTAAGAGTTAACCTAAGACAGAGATGTAAATATAAAATCCTGCCAAGACCCATTATTCTCAAAACACGTTTTAGGTCATGTTAGGACTTCTGCCTATGGGTTCATCTAAGGCATGAAAAAAATATAATTCAATGAAAATGAAATATCTGAAAAAATAAAACTGCTTCTCAGCCATTATTTTCCTCACAAGTATTGTCTTATTTTAAATTTATTGCTAACAGAGTACATTAGCAGTTGTCCTTAATAAGCTCTGCATACATCCAAGAAAACTGCATACACTGACAAAGATGCTTCTAGTTTTGCACAACACATGGCTTTTTTTATACGGTATGTTCTCTCTTGAAAACTACTCCCTCACAAAATGAAAATTCAGCAGAAACTCTAATAGCTTTCATATTTCAGTCTAATAGGTAGCATGGCATTGCACTGCCACCCACCTTTGCTACAATATTGCACAGCACATTTAACAGACATTTGCTTCCTTCACTCAGTCCTTATGCGCAGCTTCTGCAGGACCTTAGTATTAACATTTAACAGAGTCTATGAGCATAAAGCACGTTTATGAACACCTGCTAGAACATTTTATTTGCCTTAAGAGTTTTATTATAACTGTTAAATTTTCTTGCTATGCTTTATGGGCCAAATCCAGGTCCAGTTTTAGCCTCAACTACCATTGACTTCAACAGCAAGCAGATTTGATTGTATGTGAGTTTCCATACCAATTCAATACAGCTTTAAAGAAAATGGGATCGCTGGTAAGCACAACACTGGACAGAAAAAGCCAGCACCTAGCAGCTCTAAACGACCTCTGAACCTAGCCTTCAAATGCAATTAAAATCAATGAACAAACCCCACACTCACAAGTGTGTAACCTCCATGCTGCATTACAAAACCCGACTGATTCTGAGGCTAGAAGTACAACGCATGCAGGTATCCCATCCACAAATGGCTTGGTGGGATGTACTGACACCAACTACTCGCACTCAGATCACTCACTGATGCGCCTCCTCTGACACATCCAGACAGCCACAGCCCTCTTCAACAACACAAGATAGGCTGGAACAAACCATGCAGAGCCAGAAGCTGTAGCTGATGAACAACAGTCCAAGGAAGATGTTGCAGAGGAAACCATGCCGGGAGTCTGACTGTTCTGAAGATGTTCTCTACAACTGTTCTTTGACGGAGTTTTACCATCTCACCGGAGACGTCCGTAACACCTCTGTGAGGCTGAACGTGACCATATAGAAGCAACACAGCTCCTCATAGCTTAGAGGGAGAGAATAACAGAGGACTCCAGGAAGTCTACACAGAACTCCTCTCAAAAAATTTAACCTCATTTGAAATTACATAAGAGTTTACTTTGACCATCGCTATTAAAAGTCCAAAAATAGTAAGACGGACAGCTAGCAAAGAATAGACAATACGGCAATGCCACGTCTGTTTCACAAAAGCTTGACAGTAAATGCTTGATTCAAAGCATACTATTAAGTCTCCCAAAATTCAAGCAATTATAAAAATGAAATTATAGACACAATGATGAATGACGACAAATGAAATGTTAACAGATCTAGCACCATACAAAAAAAATATTGATTTTCTCTGATTACTACTTAGGTGATCAGAGTGTATGAGGTCCTAGTTGCCTGCTTGCTCTAGATTTTATTAATGCTCCAATATCAGACACCCAATTTGGAAATCAATGCTTACTTCATCATTTTTCTCTGAAGGATCCTATTATTCACAATTGATTTAACAGAAATGAAAGGCTTACCATTAACAAGACCCAGCTGCTGACACTTCTTACATGAATTATTGAACTTCTAAAAGTGAATTAACTTAACCATCACCAAGACTTATCGTCTGATGTTTCTCATACCAAAGTCAGTGTATTTATAATTACAGAACCAAGTAGAAAGTAGCTCCTTTGTTGCCTCCTCCAACACCATATACACCAAGTAAAAATTGAGCTTTGTAAAGATAAAAATATGAGTTATGCACCAAATTCAGTCAGTTGGACCTTAGTCTATAACTGCCTTTTGACACCCTGAATCTTCATTTATTTCTAAAATAATTCAAGGTTCATTTCAAGGTTCAGAAAGAGAAAATCTAATTTATGGCAAGTTACATCTTCTGTCAATGAGATTACTACAGTCAAAGATCCCTAGGGCTGACCATGCCCTGCCAGAAAGCCTACAGAAGACTATTATTAATTCCCTTTAGGTACAAAATGAAGATCCACCTTATGAATTGAGATAAAAGTAACAAATATTACGCTATTGCAAGTAGAAGCGGTACTACAAGTCCATCGCAAAAGCAGTGTAAATGTGCAACGCAGAAGGCCTGTGTTTAAAACTTGTCATCTGAGCAAAGGGGCTACCTCTGCTCAGAATATAAATTCACCATGCCCATTTTCCAGTCTAAGGAAGGACTATGCATCACCCAAGGTGAATTCACTTCCTCAAATAAGAGCTTTTGCTCTGCAGGATCAAAAGTTCAGTACCAAAAAAGAGCAGGTTTGAAAGGGCAGATGATCACACCAGCCTCTATTGTAATCCCATGAATGACTATGTAATCCTATGCAATTCCCAAGCAGGTA
This sequence comes from Cnemophilus loriae, assembly GCA_013397755.1. Classification (NCBI taxonomy): domain Eukaryota; kingdom Metazoa; phylum Chordata; class Aves; order Passeriformes; family Corvidae; genus Cnemophilus; species Cnemophilus loriae. Next base: position 2,945,784 of record VZTF01002191.1, read on the forward strand.
CACTGCTAATAATGCTCTTCACGACTCATCCTTGAAAAGCAGCAATAAAAACCCTGAGTGCCAGTACACTGCTCAGCTGCGCTGATCCACAAACACATTACTGTCAAGAGCACAGAGCTGTGCTAGGCAATATGCTATCCTTCAGCCACGGACACTAGGACCACAGCTGCCTGGTGACACAGCCAGAACAACTGCTCGGCTGTCAAAACTAGTGAACATTTCAGGTCTTAGTAGACTTTTGGCTAATCTGTACTACGTGGCTGAATGTGCCTTCAAAAGGCTAGAATGGCAACTGCTTTCTCCTTTAGCATCCATCACACCTGCAGAGGTCAGCTTGATTATACTTACCTCTGCAACTGCTCCGAAGACTTCAGCGCAAGACCAAGTTCAGATTCCAGATGCAACACATTCAGTAAATCTTCTGGATTAATAACACAATTTTTTTGCTTCCTCTTTATTGCGGAATGGTGAGATAACAGACCTGTTCTATCCTTTTCACACAAGCTGAAAGTCAACAACTGTCCAAAATCACTAGAGCCTCTTCTCAAAGCCCTCAATGGATTTGAGTGCTTTCACACTGCTGGAGGCAAAACACCTGGGCCTTTTTTACCAGGGTTAGTATCTGAGGAAGATACTCTTGGAGCAAACCAATCACTTCTTGAATACTGTATTTCCCCCTCCCAATCCCCTCCATCCGTTTTAACCCCTATCTTACTGGAACTAACCTTAAAATCATGCTTTGGACATTGGACAAACACTTTAAAAATTAAGAAAAATGGGAAGGAAAGAAGCCTGACAGATAGAGCCTCCTAGCTCTTAAGTTTAACTACATTAGGAAAACAGGCCAAAATAATGAAATTATGATTATTTTTAAAATATTTAGGTACCGAAAATTTTCTATCTACCTCTTCTCTACAGAATAACACTTTTGAAATGGAGGCTGGCTGGCCATAACTGAAATCTGGTTAAATTTGATATCTGCATAAAACATATCTCAGCAAGTAGGTTATAACAACTTTTTTAAAAAAGACATGGACTTTGGCAGATTTCCTGCTTTTCTTACACTCATTTCTTCCAGTACTTCCCACATTGTGAAATAACTCTTAATGCTATAAAGACAGTGCAGACTGCAAAAATTGGTCCTAGTGGTTCCAATGGGAGTAACGTGGTCAGAATTTGGCATTCAACAAAGTTTCCATTTCTACATGGGTTTCATTTATTTTTCAGTTTAAAAATAAGACCATATTTTGGCACGTAACTAGAGCTGCTCCTGCAACTCAAAAGAAATAACACTGCTGGCAAGCCTCAAAGCTGTTCCAAGACAAAAAACTGTGTTGGCAGAACTTTTTCTAAAAGTTCTTTTTGACTAGAGGCAGAATTCAACACCAGCATAAATGGAGAAACTTCAGTGAGAACAGTTATGTTACACATTAAGTTTATATAATGCAAATATATTTAGCTGACATGGAATTTAAATTCTGTTGAACCAATTCTGTTTATCTTCTACATGTACATAATAACTTAGCACCAAATTCTATAATCATTCTTCTGTGAATACTGTTTTTCCTCCTACATAAATGGTACTGTGCTATTCACAAACTACCACAACCATGCCACACATTTTTTTAACATAAGAGTTATCCAATTAGGATGTGGTGAAATTAAAGCTGCAAGATCTATATTCCTGCATCAATTACAGGCACAGAAGAAAATAACATAAATCTGACATTTCACAACTTCTGAGGGTTTGATTTTGCAACCTACTTTCTAAAATACCTTTTTAGCACGTCATACCCAAGGGTTTTTTTAGAGCATGAATACAGTTAACCAATGTGCAGCGGTGCTTCATCAACGCAGATCACAGCAAGATTTGACTCCCAACTCCACTACAGCACAGACAACAATGAAAGCCTTCAAGTACCTAGACAAAGATGCTCATGCCCTTGGATATTCACAATATAGCTGGATGATGGATGGGACAAAGTACTTACAAGGAAACCTGCACTATTTTAGATCAACTGTTGAAAAAAAACTGAACTGAGTTCTTCTTGCCAGAGAGAGGGAGAAAGCTACACAACGGTGGCATCAGGCTGCTTCAAGCCTCTTGAAGAAAAAGCAATACAAAGCTTAAATATGTAGGTATTTCTAAAGCCAAGTTCTAAGTACAGAAGGGTCTTACCCTACCCAAAATACAGTTGACTTAACTCTAAATACAGTTGTTTGAGTATTACATTGAAGATCATCAGTGTTCTGCCTCTTTTTGTCAAACTATACTCTTTTTTACCTTTTGTTATACTGTCACTGAAGAAAAAAATGACAAAGAAATGTAGACTGAATTTATTTACCTTCAGATTCTTAAGAATTTGTATCCAGTGCACCACAATTCATTAACTGCTTCAAATAAATCAACTAATTACATGGAGTAGAGAACCTTTAAAGGTCCCTTCCAACCCAAACTGTCCTATCATTCGCAACACATGATTGTAAAAGTTAGTCTGCCTACAAGGCATCTTTTCAATAAAATTCAACAAATAAAAAGCAAGGTAAGAGGTGATGAGGTCTTATATACAGAACACAAATTAATGCAGTGAACTTGACCACCAATATAATTAATACAATGACCAGATAAGTACAGTTAGAACTCCAAATAAACTTAATATGCTTTATATATAAATATAAACTAAATAGAATATGAACTAAACTTTACGTCTGAAATTCCAACCAGCGGTCTCATTGAGAATAAATTAGACAAAACTTTCAGCATAGTGTGCCTAAGAACTGGTGTCACAAAAATCATCACATCTTCAGAAATTTAAGGCCAATTTGCCACCAAGTATACGAAAACACATTAATCATCTCTTTATTTCCACTGTAGAAATAAGTTACTACAGGTGTTTCAGACAGACTTTGATTTTCGAAAATAAGCGGTCTCTTTCTTTCCATACATTACCAAGTCTAACAGAGGCACATTTTTATTTAGGCTAAATCATGCCTTATGGGACACACTTAGCAGGAGGAAAGGAGGACATGCAACTGGCATTTGAGACATATTGCCAGTGCAAAGCTGCCAAAAGCACACAGCAGGGAGCATGTTTTGGCTATCATGAGCAGAATAAGCATGCACTCCCTAACCACTGCCAGCTGGCATTTGTTTCCAAATACAGAATGCTCACTAGGCAGTTTGGAGACTGGACATACTCCTAACCTTAACTATGCTCCCATAAAAACATGATGCTGAGATACCTCATTAACCATGCCTGTCTCTTAGTTGACTGCCAAATGAGAAAGACTGAATGACACAGAAAAAGGATACATTTCTCCCTATGCACCAAAAAGTACTTAAAGTGTACCCTAACATACTGTAGTGCTTACAGCACAAGAGAGATTTTAAGAGTGTTGGAAGAAAATTCTGCTAGAATCTCAAAAAGCAGAAATGCTGTCACTCTCTATTGTACATAGATAGAAAAAGTGAAATCCAGAGGCACAGAGTACCAAGAAAACAGAGCAATGTATAGAAAGAGTGGTTGGCACTGTGATTATAAGCTGTACTATCATGTTTAAAACAACCTCTAGCACTCCTCACAACAGACGCTCCTTGCTTTATGTGCTGGGGCAGATTTGTGGGTAGAAGATTAATGTCCCCCTCCATCTGTTAATGACTATATAGGTCCCCTGGGCTTTGCACCAAGGGTACTTTGCCCTTAGGATGAAGCAAGAAATGGGAATTTGTATTTGTTACTAAATGTGCTTTCTATTTCCAGCAACACTACCAACTGCTAGATGTGTATTATTTCAACTTTATCTACCAAAAACATATTTTATCACGGTAGTTCAACTGTGATTCCAAGTAGATTTTCAAAGAGATCAGTTAAAAGGAGAACAAACTAACAGGGGGGCACTTTTCACTTTCAAAGTGCTTTCCTGACACACACAGCCTGCATCGGTATTTGCCCTGTAAGTGCTCTATTCATTAACTTTTCACTATAGTTTCAAAGTGACTCCACTTTCCGGATTTCCCTTTCTCTGTCACTGATAGCCTGCTGTCATGGACCAAGCAACTTGGAAGGAAGAAATGTACCAGAGACCGCCATGCAAAGGAGAGGGCACTAATTAAAGTCTTCATTTCCTTCAGGGGGTTCTGTGAGTGGATTTTAACTTACCCCTGTTAACCGTACCTTTGCTCCTGAGACCTGGAGGCAAGTCAGAGGGAGCTTGACACCAGCATAAACTTCATGGACCCAAGCCAGTTCGATATCCTGGAAGAATACAGGGAAAGAGCAATTACAAAACAAAGTTCTGAAGGAATGAGGCAAACATAGTCATCACCAGCATAATGATACTCAAATCAAAGATCTTAACCATCTTAATCTCCAATACCCACAAATGAGAAATCAAAACCTGAGCGTTGCTTCACTAAAGTCTCTGATTGTGGTGCCTCAGGTTCGCTACATCCTTCCTTTCTTCCTTTTCCCACCCCTATAAATTGCAACACTGACCTCAATTCCATCCCAAGGAAGAAATAGCTGTCCTTGCCAAAATTCCCTGTGAGCACCAAAGGGAATTCCAGGGGCAGTCAACCATGTTTACATTAACACCAAGCATATTTAATTAGCTTCCCCCAGTTTACTCAGCTTAGCTTTGGAAAAAGCTGGAACACCTTTGCAGCCGAACCATCAACACAAGAAAATTCTACCCTCTTTTTAAAAACGGGAAATGTGATTTCAGTACATGACCTTTACCAATCCTTTTGATCCAACTGGGCACTGTTTCTCTCATACCATTCCTGCCCAACAAGAAAAGCAGGACAAGACCATAGTCAAGGGGAAAAAAGAAAGAAAAATGAAAAAGGAATTGATCTGTACTGTCTTTCACCTTCAGCAGAGAATTTCCTGGTCTCGAAGACTACCAGAGTGAAGAAACTGCAGCCACAAAAGACAGTTTTTCCCGTCTATATCAGCAGCAGTACAAAACAATGAGTGTTGAACTAACAAAGTGCTCTGCCTGTCTAGGCCTTAGTACTCATAATATTACTCTGAAAACACTTCTCTACTGGCTTCCCAAATAAGGAAATACTCTAAATCAAAGACACACATTTAATGTTGTTAAACTTAATTGTAAAACCCAACCAAAAAAACCCAGCCTGATTTGTACACATTTTGTTTCTGTATCACAATCTCGTTAGAATCAACAGAGCAGCTCCCAGATTTCTCATCTGAATCTAGTGATATTTGGCCTTTTTCTTATGCTTCCTCAACAAGGCATGCATTTCACGTTTCATTTGAAAATTAAAGGAATCATCTTTTCCTTTAATCTGTGTACAAGGCAAAAAAACACATTCTGAGTATGATTTAAATACACAGAGCAGGTAAAAGGGATTCAAATGCTAATATCTCCTGATTAACTCACTCTCAGGCCTTTTTGGAAGTCTGACTTAGACCTGAAAAGCTTGAAACTCAATGCTAAAAAAAATCTTTAAAAATACACAGTTAAGAATACTAAATGCAAAAGCAGGACTCAAGGAAGGTGAGCGACACAGCAAAGAGCTGCAGTTTCCCTCCCCTGTAGGGAGTACAAGATAGCACAAGATAGCGCATCTCCTGACTGATACTCCTTTGAGCAACAGCTTGCTTTCCTTAATGCGCCTCCTCAATTGCCATCCTGTGGCCTGCACAGGTAGGCAGCCCCTGGAGAGAAAAGCCACTGACATCTGTGCATCCTACAGAGCACTGACAGCAATCATTCAAGCTTTTATACAAGCCCCTTGTACCTCTGCAGAAAGGCCACTCTCAATCTGGCCTCCAGAGAAAATACAGCAGCCTAGATTGATAACATCTACTTACGCTGCTGCTGATTAGACATAAACTGTCTCCAACAGTCTTTCTGAAAAGCTAAACACGCGTCTTAAGCCTGAGCCACAGCCAGCATACCTAACTCAAGTACTGATAAAACACGTTTAATGTCAATTTCAGAAAAAAAAAAACGAACGTAACTGTTTGGGGGAAGAGCAGGGGAGTTACTGTTGCTTATTTGTGAAGAAGAAGGGAGGAATGTATCATGTCTGCACGCATACATAGACAGATGTATGTCTCACACACGGGTACAGGATAACAAATACAACTTGCTCTCCACTACAGAATTTTCCACTTTGAGCATATAGACATCAATATATAAAGTTCATGTTATTTCAGTGAGATAACTTTTGAATGAATAACGCTGGCAGGATTACAAATCATGTAACATGGATTATTGGTCATCACTAACTCAAGGACAAACTGAAGCCTGAAAACCAAATCTATGTGGATTTCTGCTGACATCACTAAGACCTCACACAGATGCCCGAGACAAGTAGCGCTGGTATTTTGCCCACCTTTGCACCAAGTTAGTTCTGAGAAATGACTCAAAAAACAAACAGTCAAACATGATGCCACAACTAACAGTAAGCAACTCCATCAATGGAGAGTACTGTCATCGCATCAGGAACAAAGGGATGTGTCTACAATCAATCTTAGAGAGCTTCAGTAGCCACTCTGTCAGAAAAAACAAAACAAAACAAAAAAAAACAACAAAACAAACACTATTTTTTATCAAAGTACGAGTCATTTCAAATTTAGTATGTTATGTAACTTCCCAGACTTGTGAAGAACTCACCAACAGTACCCACAGTCAAGTCCAGGCAAGACTACCACTTGACATGTGTCACATTTATTTGTCAGAGCTATTCTCAACATACAGCAGAAAGACTCTGACTAATCAAGGCAGCAGTACTGTGCTGAAGCGCTTTGGCCAACAGTTTGAACTTGTTCCTGTGCATGTGCTCTTTATCCATTTTTATTCTAAATTATCTTGGCCATGAGTAGTACACAAAGGGTTCCTCTGATCCTACAAACAAACAGCTCTTTCCACCTAAGAATGTAATTTAAAAGACTATTTAGCATAACCCTTACAATACTTATTTTCTCTGCAGGAAATCTTCTTACAGAATCAGAATAATTTAGGCTGAAAAGGACCTCTAGAGGCCACGTCCTCCAATTCCCAGTCAAAGCAGTGCTGATTTCAAAGTTAGAACAAGTTGTTCAGAGTCTTGTCCAGTCAAGTTTCTAAATCTCCAAGGTCAAATCTTGCAACCTCCACAGACCTCAGGTCAGAATTTAACCATTCTGATTGTTAATTCTTTTCCCTTATGCCCCATCAGAATTGCTCCATTTCTATATGTGACAACTGCACCTCATTCTTCCTCTGTACACCTCAGAGAAGAGCACTGCTGTCTTTTCCAAAACAGCCTATTAGGATATGAAAGGCAACAATTCACCTTCATCTTCTAATCTCCAGGCCGGGCAAATCCAGATCCCTCAGCATCTCCCTGTACGCCATGTACTCCAGACATCAACCGAAACAAGGCGGCTGCTCCAAGTTAAAACTCTTTAAATGACTTATGAAAATGTAACAGAGCCTTTCACATACTTCACCTTGATCATACAACATTGCTTTACAGGTCCCCTGACACAGACAGGACCACTGGTACCTTACTTTCTGATCCCAAAGAAAATTCTGAGGACAACCTCAAAGGAGCAGCAAGCATAAAGGATTCGACAAGATAATGCATTGATTGGCATCTCAGATCACCTAAACACTCTGGAACAGCACTTTTTTCAGAGTTCAAACAAAAAAAAAATATCAAGATTTAAAGAAAGCTTTATGTGGTTTAGAATGTAGCTATACAGCTTCCTGCAGTTGACTCCAGAAAAATAAAAGATGTGATGTGTAACTTCCTTTGACTTTTCTTTGAACTCTAGATAGAAGGCTTTAAAGAGTAGGAATTTTTTTTATTATTAATTACTTTTACAATTTTTGTTAAAATTTCTATATTGTACCTAATGCTAAAATATTTGCATGTACCAGTTCCATGGGTTAGAACACCCTCTCTTAAAGAAAAACAGTTTCTAATCATTATTTCGAGATAGGGTGCACTGCTTTACTTTCACAAAACGAGCAGTACCTGCCCCTCACTTGACAGTGTTAATTCCAAAGCATTTGCAGAGAATCTAGACATAGGTCAAAACAGATACAAGAAGAAGGATATGTAAGAAAAAGAAGATCTGTTACCCTCGCTGAGCCACTGAGAGTGCACTTCCTTGCATGGCAGCACAAAGCATGCCCTCACAGGGTGTGAATCAGGTTTCATTCAGAGACCCAAGGAAGTCAGCTTTCTATACAACTTCATAGGATGTTCCCCATATGCAAGAATGGGTTTAATAAAGATTTTATTTCTTTTTTATTTAGAGCTTGTCTTCTATTACTTTGCTACATATTGCTGCCACAGGGAGAAGCTTTTCATATGTGCCTAGATAAGACCTAAAACCTCTGGAATCATGACTGCCAAATATTCCAACAATCAGCAGCCCCAGACCTTAAGATCAAGCCATGCAAGTTCAAAACCTGTCCCCTTAGCAGATGCAGCAGTTCCACCCAAGCACACAGTATGTATTAACATTGAAAAATAGACATGGAACTATTTATACACACAAACACACCTGTATATTCATTTGTGAGTACTGTTAGCAGAATTGTTGGTATTACACACATACCCATACTACACACATAACCTTCAGCAATTTAAGAACAGTAGCAAACACCAGGGTCTGCAATATTCTGCATCCATGAGAGAAAAGCCATGGCAAACACGCCAGAGTTGTCACACGGTAATGGCACCTCACCAGTGAGCCTGCTGCAACTCTGGAACAGCATGAGCACTCAGCCCCACAGTGCCCTCCTCCAACTCCCCACACCTGCCTAAGACACAGGGGACAAGTTGTAGCAGTGCACGAGAAGTAAAAGAAACTAGTGTCCCTCTGCAGAGAGGCTCCTCTCTTGTACCCAGCACGAACACACACATCAGCACAGGACTCAACTCGGCTCTGAAGTTTTACTCACGACCTGGAAAGGTTTTGCCATCACTTGTCTAACAAAAAGAACAAAACCCACTCTATGTGCAAAGCTTTGTAATGCCTCCAAGACTGGCACTTCTACATCTCCAGGTTGGGGTTTTTTCCCCCTTTCATCCTATCCTCTCCTTTTAGCTTACACAGAGACCACCTCCAGAGTGCCATGCTAATTAGCAACAGCTTGCACTCTGTATTAAAACTAAAAATAACCCCAAAAATCTAGTGAAAAGGAAAACTGAATGAGCTTATTTGCATTTCATTGTTTCAGTAATATTGGTGTATTTTAATTATACTTAATTTTAATTCTGATACGAGCAGCAGACTAGCTATAATTGCTGAAAAATAAAATTATAAATTAGATGTGAGATATGGTAGAGTCTATTGCCCTACAGACTTGCTATAAAGTGCTACAAAAATATATATGGCTGTAACCAAAACTAACAATAATAAGCTCACTGTGTGAGGATAAAACAAAGAGGTGAACAGTAGAGAAATGTTCAGCTGGTGTAGCAAATAAATCCAAAACCTACAAAGTATTACTTCAACAAACTAAATAAATATTTAATAAAATGAAATTCTTTTCACTTCCACTAACATGAGTAACTCCTAAAAATATGAAAAAACACATTCCTTATAGGTAAATGTCTACTCTATAAATTGTCTATATTTTCCTGTATTTCGTTTGGCTTTTTCACAATGGGCCTTACTCTGTTTTCTTATGTACTTCCCATATGTTCAGCATTTACCAAACTATCTACCTTGAATACAAACTAAACTACAGATTACAGAAAATGAGAAGTTCAATGACTCTTCCAGTCTTAAAGATTTCCCAGTACTGTAGCAAACAGAATACTGCACATCGCTTTGAGGGAGGGAAATATGATTTAACTGACATTTCATCAGTGTCCTGGGAGTCAAAGATCATCTCCTATAATATTGAATATTTAATTAGAACACAACCTACAAATACAAAAATATTGGACATAATTTTTCCCCAGTATCTTGCCCAAGCTTTAACAATAGTTTGCACTTGCAATATTCATTGCAGTAGACTCCATTATTATAATTAAGATCAGCTAAGCTGTTTTAGGGAATTTCAATAGCTACTGTCTCCTCCTAATAGATAAACAAGAGACAGTCAATGATATTGAAAGACAACAGATTAAATACAGATAACTTACAGAGTTCAATACTACAAAATATTACTGAAACAACAGGTTATTAAACCAGGCAAGATAATAAAGCCTCATGCATAAAGTAACTCCTAGCTGAGAAGGGTTAGAAAAACTTCCACCACAATAAAAAGCACTCTGTAACTGCTCATAGCAGCTGGATGACAATGGCTGGACTTTGTATTGTATCCCACTGAGGAGTGGCAGCTTTTTTAATCACTGTTCGTATCACCTGCTAGGAGAATCCCACCTTGGGGTGCAAAGTAATGGAAAACTAATCTTTGTCTTGAAAATACCTGTACTTCTTGTGTGAAACACCAGTATTAGCACAGATCTGGCTGAACATGCTTGCAACTCTGATTTTACACATGTAGATCCACAGAAGCCAACAGGAACTTAGTTTATGCTACCTACCCACCATATTCAGATCGACAGAAGTGTGAAAATAGATGATCCCTTTCAGGCACACCTGGCTCAAACTCCTACTGTACACACCTACAGACACTCATAGTTAGGAATTTGCTGCAATAATTCATTTATTTCTACAGAAATGCGGATATGTGAGAACATTGAACCTTCTACACCTCGCCCACACTAGAGACCCACTACCCCCAAAACAAGCTCTATCAATAAATCCTTTTTACTACTGACATAGACAAAATTACCTCAGTAGAAAATGAAAAAGCAGTCCTTGGTGGTGCCATTCTTTCTACCTAGAAAGAACCCAATTTTCATGTGTAACAGAGACACTTTACCATAATGCTATTAGGGTGAATTAGCCTGAAAATGCAAGCGGACTGCAAGACCTCTGCAAGAAGGTGCAAAAGAGATGCAAAGTACCCCAAAGTGCAACCATCTGCGGTGAAGCCACTTTGCATTCTTCACAAGCACACTTAGTCACAACACAATGACAACCCAGGTTGAGGCACTCTCGTTTACTAACACTGTGACACTACTATACAAGGACAAATCCTGCAACCCTTCATCCAGCAAAGTATATTTCACTGGAAGCTGACCCACATAAAAAGCTGAGGATCAGCCTTCTCTGATCATTAAAACAGACAGACAGATGCTGACACATCAAGCTCTTACCCAGAGCTTGGTTCATGAAGGAATGATTTAATTAATATTTTAAATCAAAACCAACCTTCTTCGTTAAAAAACAAAGCACACGCTAACTCCTGATGCTCTCATTTTAAGAGCAATGGTTTTTTATTCAGTTTTGCTTCCAACTCTTCCCAAATGACATAACCAGAACTGCAAACAAGTGATGTCCACATAGCAACTTCTACCACAATGACACAACTGATCTAAATTTACATTGACACCACTTTACTTTAAATCAGCTTCTCCCCCATGCACAAGCTTTTGCACTAGGTACCCAATTCCCTCAGTCGGCCATAGCTTCATATATAATTAACCTACGCTTGCTAAACTTCCTCAGGAGAACTCTTCCAAGAGAAAGAGATGAAGAGCATTCTCAGTGAATTTCCTTTCCTTGGACTGTTGCTGTACTGTTCCGGTGGACATCTTTCGGATCCAGCACAGTCCTTGGACAATAATATTTAGTGTTGCTCCATTAACTACTTTGTTTTCAGAATCCATGCTATTGTTCCCCTCTCTCTCTCCAAAGCAGAAAGTTAGACAGCGTTTATTGCCAGTAATTTAGCCCTTCATATTTTGTTACACATAGCTTGCTTAAATGCTATTAAAAGCACGTCTCAGCCAAAGGCAAAATATCAACACTACCCAAACCAGCAAAATTCTGCCACAGATTCACACGACCAAACTGTCACTCTACATAAAAACAACAATGTGCCACTAGAAAACACCACACATGCATAAAGAGCATGCCTATTACCTCCTTGCATCAACGCCTGTGACACGCACGCACACTGCCGAGTCTTCTGTATTTGCTAACCATGGATCACTCCCTGGCGGGCAGCAGAAGGGATCCCGCAGACCCCCACACCGCCAGCCTCACTCACCCAGAAGTAATCCCCGCTCCAGCCGTACAGCTCACTGCCACCGCGTCCCAACAACATCCTCCGGCGAGGAGAGGAGCCGCAAAACTGAACTTTCACTCCCAAAAGGCGCAGGAGAGCCGCCCCGCACGCCTGCCCGGCCGCTGCCCGAGTTACTGGGGCACAGAACTAGCGGGAGGTGAAGCGCAGCCGGCTGAAGGACGGGCACCGCGGCTCTCCCTGCGCAGGCATCTCACTCACAAGGCGCACATCGCTGGGGCTCCGCTCTCGCACACCGAGCCACTCCGCACAGCAAGCGCTGCCGAGACCCGTCGCCTTGTTTTAACCACATCTGTAAACATCAAGTTTTTTGGGGTTTGGGTTGTTTCGGTTTTTTGCTTGTTTTTTTTTTTAATTTTCCGCCAAAACAGCTGCTCATTCCGGCCAACGCCGCCCAGCAGGAGAGCAGCCACAGCGGCGCACGGGGTGCCGGGCTGACAGGGTCCCGAGCACAGCCCGGCGCTCCATGCTTCCAAACCAGCCCCCGACGCGCCTCGGGCGCGCTTTTGTCTGCGCAGGAGAAGGCACGGAGCGCCCGGGCGCTGCC